>JAZGTI010001271.1:0-44122 GCA_036877585.1 Botia kubotai
CTGGTGGACATAATCTGTGAGAGGATGTCAGAGAATCTGGAGTCTGGTGATCCTGGCGTCACCGGAAACAAACAGGGACCTCAGCTCAGTGAACAGCCAGAGCGCTCCAGCAAGGACTGTGCTTGCTAAGGGTTACTCTCCACTTCTCCACCAATCACTATCCTGCAGACGCACCAATGGATTACTCTGTACTGAAGTATTCTGAAGCTTTGGTATGAGTCTATCTACTTTTGTGAGGTTGACATCAACGCATTTTTGTTTTTTCTTATCTGAACATGTTGGTATAGGTATCTAGTGCAACTCCTGTGGCTTGAAAATCTGACAGCATTTTGAGAGCAGGCTTTGTCTAAATTTCCTAATAATTGGACAGAAGTATATTTTGGGTCAAGTGAATTTCCAACAAAAATACTGGGTGAATTACATGTTTTTGTGGCACAGTATCTTCTAAAATGTTCTTAGAGTTGCTTTCATGAGCATTTTGTATCAGTTTTGTCAAGGTCAAATGTACATGAATATTCTCAATATATTGCCAAGAAATGCAAAAAGTCCTTGTCTGAGAAAAAAATACATACATTTGGCACCAGACTGTTTTATACAAACAAACAGCATAAAGGATCAATCCTGTAGGTGGGAAAAAAAGGAAGGATATTTTGGTTAAATTTAAAAATTGAATGCACACTAATTAATTTGTTCTCTTTAACTAGCACCAGGTTTATTCTGTATATGATATAAGTAAAAATTATATTAAAGTAACAGTTAAAATTAGTAAGAGTTTATAACTGTGTGGTTAATTGCTTATTGATTGTTATATAAAAACAAGTGATGAATGAATGAATTTAAATAGTAAATGTAAATTTACAATGATATTCTGCTTTTGCTCATTCCTCCACATACTGGTGGCCTCAACTCCACTCAGTTACTGTTAGGAAAATGTGTGAGTGTCTATGTGCATGTTAGTATGTCAACCTAGTATAGACTTTTTGTTTTACAAGCATAAATGAAGATTGATTTTTTTTTTACTTTTGCAGGACGAAAACATAAAGCTTTAATATAGAGAAGCTTCATTAAACTCATTAGCAGCTAATGAGTTTCTGGAAAAGATTTTAATTTTCAGGTGTATATTAAATGTATTGTGGTTATGTATTACTGTTGTCTTTGGATGCTCATTTAAACAAGCTTTTACATCTAAAATCATATTTATGTTAAAAAAAGATAACTTGTTGGTTATTGGTTGACCGCTTGGGACTGTTAAATCACCAGAGTTTTAATATGTGTTAGCGGACACAATATGCACACAATATACTTTGTTAATTTACTGCTTTATTTATTTATTTACTTGTATTTTTGTTTGGCGTGTATGTTCTGCATTGCCGCAGTTAAGGACCGTTTTTCAGAATGAACTACTGCACAGCTTTAACAATAACTGATTCTTGTAGAACAAGCCTATGACATCGTCTTCAAAATCTGTCACCTTTTCAAAATCAGTAACACAAAATGGATGACTGTTTGAAACATGTCTGTAGGAATGTGCTGGTTTCTCCCTATGCAATTCAGAAGCTTTGCTATACCAAATAGTCACTGAATATGCAGGGACACTTTCTTTGTGTTTTTGAGGTTTTGCATAATTGATGCCCTTGAAATGTATACCCTCCATTTGTACCCTGTTTATAATCCATTGTAAACACATTACAGCACACTCACGGAGATACACTTTTTTTTATACAGAGAAATGTACACGCTAGTATACTTTATCTGTAGAGAAGTCACTAATAGAAGTAGAAGCCATAAAACTGAGTTTAAAAGCAAAGTTTGTTGTTTCTTTATGTAGTTTGCCTGGCAAAATGACTTGTTTTCTAATTATACAGTAGCTTTCCCTACCATATGATATTGTCTTATCTCTATTAAAAGAACAATATAAGAAAAAAGACAGTTTTAGGTAAATGTACATCATATTGTTCTCCCACTGGGCAGAGAATGGTTAGACACAATAATCAGGAACCAGTCTCCAGAGTGAAATGGCAACATACATTCCATTTATTAAATTTAATAAAACGTCTGTGTCAAATCTTTTGTCTTTTGTTATTTTTACATTTAAAATGACCTGTGGGCTAGACAGTGACCTTAGTTGAAATGTAAAATTAATTTGGTTTGCTTAGCTTGAATAGTTCTACGCAGGTTTTTTGAATCTCAATGGGACATGGTTTTATTGTTGCAGGTAAAAACAAAAGCTAGATACATTCACTGCGTCCTTAAGTTATTTATTTATTTATTGACGCATGACAAGTACACACGTTTAATGAAGGGAGTTTGGGGAATTGAAACCATCCGGAATTAAACGTATAAATGGTCTTCTTTCAAAGGCTTGTCGCACACTACAGCATCTACTGTAAACATTTCTCAAGACCAAAGAGCCATTTAAAAGTCAGATTTATAGTAGCTATAGTAGTTCCTTAATAAACAGTTTTAAATTATATTACATATACGTACACATACATAAACTATACAAAGCAGGCAAGATTATTACACAAATGACTGCACCTGGCTCCTGTTGTCAGATGTTTATGGACAATGCCCCTGATGAAGAGGAATATGTTTATGGGATTGGTCAAGTACAACAGATGTCGACATTCACCCCAGTTTATTACTTACCGGGTGAGTTTTGGCCATATCGTCACACTTACGCATCCGCTACGGATCTTTCTCAATGTAGCAGGAGTTTTCTTGACGTTTCTTGGGAACAGAATCACTCCTCAAACTGTACTCATTGGTATACTTCTGTCGGGCAGTACGGATTTCATCAAGAACAAAAGGCACCTTGGCAAACAAACAGCCGTATGCGCTTTAGCCCAACAGACGAACTTTATAGCAGAGAGGATGGAGGAATGAGAGAAACAATTACCGTGCTCGACCGCTTAGATAGGATAGATACGCCTGTTCATCCGCAGTCCAAAGAAGTCCATGAAAATAACGACGCGTCAAAGTTCACCTGCCAGTGGCTTGAGCAGACCAGGGGTGGTCAACAGTCATGTAAGAAAACATACTGCACAATGGGAGACTTCATTTCTCATCTGACCGTTGAACATGTTGATGGGTCCTTGAAATCGAATTATGTTTGTATGTGGGAAGATTGTTCCCGTGGAAAGAAGCCATTTAAAGCCAAGTATAAACTGATCAATCACATAAGAGTCCACACAGGTGAGAAGCCCTTTCAGTGCTCCTTTGGATGCAGAAAAGTGTTTGCGCGTGCAGAAAACCTTAAAATTCATGAACGGACACATACAGGTAATACAAATGTATCATATACACTACTTTTAATACGTTTACATATAGTGCTGCTTTTCTATAAAATGCGTGGATTCTACCAAAATAACTTTTTTGTTATAGGTATTAAACCTTTCCGATGCACTTTTGAGGCCTGTGAAAGGCGCTTTGCAAACAGCAGCGATAAACAAAAACACATGCGTGTTCACACATGTAAAAAACAACATAATTGCACCTACTGCAATAAATCATACTCTCATGCGAGCTCCCTCAGAAAACATTTGAAGGTAAATTACAGATATAACTTATATATATATAGAAAGTTTAAGAGAACTATTTGTTACTTTTGTGTAAATATTTGCTTTACATACATTGGCAAAAATGATTTATTATACATATTTACAATTAAATGATTTAATATATGTAACTGATTAGTGCACACTATAACTTACATGACTTTCCTCCATGTCTCCCTTTATCACTGCAGGTCCACCTACCAGTTGTGGAGTCTATTCAAAACTTCAGTTATGACATCAGCTATACAGATCCAACCCACAATATGATTTTAAACAATATTTCTTCAAGTTATGCTGTACTGTAAATCACACTTTTAATTGATATTACATTTTAATTACATTTATGCATTTGGCGGACACTTTAATTTTAAGTAACTTACAGTGCATTTTAAGGTTTAAAATTTAGCAGTACGTTTATTCCCTGAAAATCGAATCCACAACTTTTGTGCTGCCAATGCAGTTGTACCAACTGAGCTACAGGAACACAATTGAGCTACAAGAACAGAAATATGTTTCATAAATGTGTTTATATAATACTTTAATAATGTTTTCTGAAAACTAACCAGTTTGCATATAAGTTATTTTTGCTGGTCTATAGGGTGCATGTTAAATAATATATAATTAATGCATAAACATGAATAGCATGATCTAGTAGATAGTCATGTGCTATTTAAATGTGATATCATTCTGAACAGTGTTAATAATGTTTTAATGCAAATGTTTTAAAGCTTTACTGTTTCTTTTAAATGTTTTTTGTAAAGTGACCTTTTCTAATAGTGTGAGAATACATTAAACACAATTCAATTTCATTAAGAATTCACATCGAAAAGAAGAATTCACATCGTTTTCATCACAATTTTAACCTGTAAATAAATAAAGAACATTGTAAATGTGATAGCAAACAACCACAGTTTAAGGTTTTAAAGATTTTGTGTAAATGTTAATGTGTCTTCTAGGAAGAATTAATTTGAGACTTTTTGTTCTTTTCACCAGACAGAATAAATCCTCCATGCATTGATCAGACGTCTCTAAGCAGACAATTGTGTTTATTAGAACAGTCTGATTTAAGCTAATTTGAGCCATTGTGTGAAAAATTCAGTCTGTAATAGATCATTTTCTAACATTCTGCAGCTGTATACATTTAAAATTGAATTCCAATAAAATTTCAATTTTTATTGAAATGGCATGGCATACTGATTGTACTTTACTCATTAAATTGTAACAAGCTGTAAAGTAATTTTTTAAAATAAAAAATACTTTATATTTATTTTTACTTTTTACTATTATGTGCATGTTTATGTAACATTATAAAAAGTTTTCCTATAGTGTTCCCCAGTGATTCCCAATCTGAAGGGTTCTCCCACTGGATCACATATCAAGCTGGCACCTGTCATTTCAATGTGCAGCTGTCAGTCAAATACCTCTCTCCTTCCCAGCAAAATGATGGGGCTTCAGATCCTCTAATGGTCATATGCCATTCCCAAGCTTCATTGGTTTGTGTTTGTGTCCCTGGAGTGTTTCTTGATTAGAAAAAACTTTGTATCGTCGATGCAGATGTCACTGTATTTGCTTTACTGTTAAAATAAAGTTTCGGTCATTTTTATTAGTGCAGGGTTGCCATTAGAGTAGCTAATTGACACCAGGGGTCGCCAGAGGTCTCTAGGGATCACCAAACTTAATTGCAGGAGAAATCGCCACAGAATACAGTAGTAAAGCTGATCTCAGGTATTGTCTGATTCTTACACTACAAAATTAAATCGTCGATCTAGAAATGTTACCATTTTTACCTGATATTAAAATGAAGGATGATTCAGGGTTGAAAGTTAAACATATTCTGCTTAAAACGACTTCTATAATTTTACCCATCACTTACCATAGAATGACAGAAAAGTATTACTAAAACCTACAACACACCGATAATATAGGTAAAAGCAGCCACATAGCTCACATGACGTAATGAATATTATAATGTTACGTCAGTCTGCGGTCCAGACGCTTCTGCCTCGTGCCAAACCTGACAGCCATGATTCAGATCAAAAGACGTAAGTAACCCGTGCAGAAGTAATTGAAACAGTGATTGAAGCCTCGGGCACTCTCCTCCATATGTAAACGCGCTTTAGATATCCATTAGTGAACTTGATTTGGTTACGATGACAGCACCGTGCAGGGCTGCTGCATAGTGACTGATATGTCTACGTGATAAAGAGGACTTGCATGGACTGAGCAGGTGAACTCTTTTCTGCTGAGTGTAAATCTCAGCCTTAGATGCACTTTATACTTTTTAGTATTGTAGTATTAGATTATACGTAGTAGTTTACAACATGAAGTCTAAAATGAACGCCTCTGTGTAACAATAAATCCGTTTATTATATAAATAATTAAACTTCAAAATGTAAATTATATAATAACATATATTTATCTATACTGTATCCATATCCATAATATACATACAGTACACATACAGTATCATTGGTCATCTCTGTGCTCCCAGTCCTCCAAACAATTGTGGATGACCAACTCCCAGGCTTTGGGTCTTTATTTATTTTCTCAGAATCTGAACTTTGTGATTAACAATGATAGGGCCTCGTGAGCCTGGGAACATAAAATATGTGCTTGTGCTAAAATAAACTTTGGTTCTAAATTGAGTTTTCACAGATTTTACACATTGTTTTGAACATGAAACTTTTAACCTTATAACATGAGACTTAACCTTTTAACCTTATATCTGACCACTGCATTATCAAACAATTGACCTTATTTTTTCATTGCTGGATTTATAGCTTTTCGTACTGGACCTGAAATATGTTACTGACTTCAACGCTGTGAACAAAAAAAAGTTGATATAGAAATAAATCCAGAATGACTAGAAAGAAGTCATAAATTTAAAATGAAAGGCTAATATTACAAATTATATAAACAAATAATTTGGGGCAAATCCAGTTATCTGCAATTGCAGCTTACTGTTCTTTGAGGTCTGTACACAACATTTGTTGTGAACATCTTTCATCCTTCATCCACCTCTTTGATTCAGTTGAGTGTTTATGCATGGTAATGTCTTGTGGCTTGATAATGGAAAAAATGTTATTTGATTGGAATTTGATCCTATTGCTGCGCCTTTATTTAAGAAAATATAGTTTAAACCACATGTAGTAACATCTATTTTTCTTTCACAGTAAGGAAAAAGTTCCAGAGATCCCATAAATGTCAGGATTAAGATTTCAATTTGAATTCATTAAATACTTGACAAGCCTTTCAAAACATTATTATTTGAGGTATGTTATACCTGTTCATTTCGTAGCTCTACACTTCTATTAAATATAAACAAATGTCTCATGTGTATTATTTTTATTTCTTGTAAGGAATCTGAGGAGAAACGCTCAAGACAGATACAGTACATAACTGAGAATGTCAGTTATGTTTTTAGCTACGAAACAGCAATCTTTAAACAACTATAATAGTAAAACAGTGGGTGGGGGCGATTTCCATTTTTGTATCTTAATAACTCAAACAACATATGAATATTTTTAGCATACTACATGCTTGCAATACTCAAGCATTGAAGAATGAGACACCTACTGAGGAGATATTCTGGGCTGTGGCACATCACAGACTGTGAGGTGAGAGTTCTGCTCTACATCAGAATTCCTCAGTAGGTGTTGAGATTATGTCTGATAGTTAAGAGCAGCCAACCAGATCAAACTCATGTACTTATTAAAACAGGGTCTGTAGACTGCATGAGGGGAATGCATGTGAGCTGTAGCTATGCACTGTAGCATCTATCCAAAACAATAACCAGATAATGCAGTGGTGGGCCAAGTAATGCATTAGAGTTTATGTTGTGTACCCATAAGAACCACTTTGTCCCTGTTCCACAGTGACTGCCATTAAGTGGGACTGTACTGTGGAGCCAATGCTAGGATTATCCGGGATGCTATTCTCATGTTTGTGACTCACGTCAGCAGTGATAGTTGAGGGGAAAGGTTAGGAGTCAGAGACTTACTCATGCAGTGATGTCCATAATATATAAGGTTAATAAAGTCATATCCTGGCATCGAGGGAGGCAAGCTAAAGCAAATAAAGTTCTAAATTTTGAACAATCATTACAAACAAACAATCACTTTTAAAACATCTAAAAGCCTGGCACATAAAAAATTTATCCAAACAAAAATTAATCCAAACATTTTTCATTAACTTGCCATCCTCAATAATTTTATAGCTCTATGTTCTTACTGTATGTCACCAATTGGCTGAGAAATCTGAAACAAAGTTGGTATGTATTTGAAAACTCCATTATGACCAATGAGCTACAAAGGAGCAATCTTTAAGCAATAAAGATTTCTTCTTTGTGATTGCCCCTATACATTATACCAGCAGTTAAAATCCAATAAAACATGTCTTATGCAATATCTTTTGTTTATTAGTACCGGCAGCAGGACAAATGTGTTTTTAGGGAGACATCAGGGAAATCTTAAATATCTATGCAAACAAAATCAAAAACTCCCTGAGGGGTTTTTGGTGTGTTTGGTTTTTGCTTAGCGTCGAGATGCCATGTTGATTTAGCTGTGGACAGACGTTAGCACTCTCTTGGGTAAAACTGCATGGGAATCAGAGCTGTGAGTTTTGGACAATTATAGATCAGTAAAGCCCTTCTTGAAACCACTAACAGTTGCTGCCTCAGGATATGAGTCTCTTTGTGTCTTAATGTCTCAATATCTACAACGATCCAAAGTGGCCAAGCCAAAACAACATGAATTTTTCCTAGATAACGTTAAATCCATAGCTGGTGGCTCACTACCATCTTTTTGTGTGTATTGTTTGGATTTTGCTGTTTAATTGATTTCATACAGTAGTAGATTTACTATTTGATAGCAGTAAAATTCAGTTGTTTTTTAAAATGTACCCAAACAAAGAGGTGTAACAAATGTCCAGGCAAAGGGGGAACTGCAGACATCCATGTTGCTCCCTAAAGGCAACATTAACTTTTGAGTTTACAAGTGTATTAAATTAGGCCCCATTAATGGCGCAAGTAATTCACTTACAATGACGCTCAAAGTCTCTGACTAATATCCTTGTGCATCAATGGAAACAGTATTTATTATCTTAAAAATATGCTATGGCTATACAGTGTGTGTTACTAATTCCCTATTTTTCATTACATACTGTAAAAACTCTTACTTGAATCTTACGTTGACTCTAGTTTCTTGAAGTGTAATTGATTATTTATCCAAGTAAATAGATTAGAGGTTAAGTCTCTAAATGTGCTAAATGTTAAAAGTTTCCATGCCACAAAGATTTGCGGTATAAAAAATGTATGTTTTATAAGCGGAACAGATTGGCATGACCAGATAAAACCAGATCACGTCAAACATGCATATTTTAAAGAAACATTCTCACAATTAAATTACTTTTAGCTATGACATCACTTCTAGTTTTCAGTGCTCAAGACGTTCACTAGCTACATAGACTGTTTAAAGAAGGAGATGAAAGACCAGCAGCTGAATTCTAGAATGATAAAACAGATGGAATTGCCTTTGGGAGCTCACAGTAAAACAAACCCACGTTCCCAGTGCACCCCCTCCCCACCTTCCCAGCACCTCCCAAAAAAGGCAATGGGAAAAAATAGCTGTTATTCTGCAAAAAAGGTTTGTCACTTTAAAGTCACTTAAAGACAGAAACTATAGATAATATGTCCATACAAAACAATATCTACAGTAAAAAGCACTAAGTTTTAAATTCATAAATTTATTTCAGAACAAATGTAATATCTTATTTAATTCTCTATAAAGCATGTAATATTAATAAAACGCCTCTTGCCATCTCTCTCATATCGGACATTAACACAATGTTTAGTACACTTGATCTGCTGCCTGCTGAAATATTATTCAGTTACTGACAGCATAAAGAAAAGTGTGAATTAGCGAGCAATTTCTTACACGATTGTGTTCACAAGTAGATTCTGTTCATGAAATACGTACAGGTAAATATGATAAGCCAGCAGACTGATACTTATTACATGGGCAATTATGTAATGTGTTTTATAAACGGAAGCTTTTTGTCAATCTATAAATAACAATCCATTGTAAAACTATTTTATAATTGTGTGGAACATTAAGAGCAGAACATTTTATGTTCAACAGTAAGAAGGTGACCAAATAGATGATGGGAAAATCTGTCTGTGCCCTCAAGGGTCCTACTCTATGCCCCCCTCCCACCCTTGCTCCCATGACCAGGGATGTATCCAGCCCCAACAGTACAGCCCCCGCTGTAGTTGTAGGACTATGGGAGAGGTATAAGAAGGGCGCTGATGAAATGCACTGAATACTCTGTCATTACTGGGATTCAGGACAGATCTTGGAAAGCCTTACTCTACATTTTCGGAAAGGACTGGACAGTCTTGGTGTTACCTTCATTAACGGTAAAAGCGAATAGAAAAAGTTTTGTTTTCAGTAGAATTACCTTTTAATTTTATTGTTTAATCAAAATTAAACATATATTAAACCTAACAGGATAAATTGCTTATTTTCAAACTTAGCAAAGAACCTTTTATATTTCTGACTGTTTTATTCTGTCTGGTAAAATTGGCACATAACCTTAGGAAACAGACAGCAAAGATGTCATTGTAGATGGTTTTTCACCATCAAAAAACATCTAATGTTTGTGTGTGTTTTTGTTTGGCCATGTGCAGTTTTCTCCAGACACTAGCTAAATACTGATGTATATCACATAGTATTTCATGTGTGCAAACTTGTCATATTAGGATTCACTGTCAAGGTAAGTGCAATCCTAAATTTTATATTTATTGTTTATATACTATAATATATTTCTTATATACTACACTCTGCTGAGAGATCGGGTTAATCATATTCATCATTTAGGGAGTACAGAGGTTTGCTTTAGACTGTAAAAATAAAACCAAATGACAAAAGCATATCCCTTATCGTAATGACTAATTACAGTACTAACTTCCTAAATAACACCGGATGTCTGATAAGAATAAAAAAAGATTCTTAGATAGACTGATATTCAAAATACATGAACCTTGGAATGCAGTGTCGCCTATTATTGGTTGTTTGCTTCCTTTAGCGCAAGAGATCTCCACCCCTGCATCTGCTTGCATAATATGTCGCTTTTTTTAACATTAAACCAGTGAAACTAAAGGCTCTAGCAAAAGTGTTTTAAATGGTAATACATTGGATATATAGATATATATATTTGAAATGTTTGTTGGAGGAAGAGATAGTTTCTAAAAATATAAGACTGTGTAGCATTTCCATTTGCTGTGATGGTGAGAATCCAGTGGCCGGTGAGAATCCAGTGGCCAGCTAGAAACAAATGTTTGACCTTTTGCAGAGGTCAGATATTCACCCATTAGAGGCAGCCTGCTGTTTCCTTTAAGTAGTTATGAGTGCAGTTTTATTAGGTTGACCATCTGATTTCTGACAGTACAGAAACTATTAGCCTTTAAACTTAAATCTCTAAATACTCCAAAAAACGAAAAACTCAAAAAGTATATTCTTAATTCATGTTATTAAAATACATCTAAGGAAAATAAAGTACATCCTAATTCATGTTGAAAAACAGGTAATTAAGCTGTTGATATAATAATTTGTAGTAAAAGACAAATTAAATTAGAATTAATTAAATTAGAAAAATGCAAATTAGAAGTATTTCACAAGTGAACTGACACATTGTTAAACAGTTGATCAATCCAATTTCTTTTATAGATAAATATTTAATATTTTATATATTTAAATATATTTTAATATATGTATATATGTATATATATAAGCACACATTTAAAAGCTTTCAGCAAGCTCTTAAATTATATGAGCAGAGGGACATCTGGTGTTTATTGTATGTATTGCACCTTCCAAATCACTCAAAAACATTGACTATCTTTATCCACTCTATTTCTGCAGGACTTCTTCAACGATGAAACTCTTTAAGTTGTGAAACTGAGCGTCTATGTGACAGACCAACAAAATGGAAAACATTACAACCGACCCTCAAATGGGGCTCAATCTCACATGTAACATGACTGGGAACCACGATTTCATCTTCACCTTCATTCCAGTGGTCTATAGCTGCAACTTTATTATTGGAATCGTAGGTAACAGCATGGTAGTGGCTGTCATCTACTTCTGTTTGAAACTGAAGACAGTTGCCAACATATTTGTGTTGAATTTAGCAATTTCAGACCTAACATTCCTCCTCACCCTGCCCATTTGGGCCATATACACTTCAACAGGCTACCATTGGCCTTTTGGAAGCTTCCTGTGTAAAGCAATTGCTGGTATGGCCATTTTTAATCTATATACTAGCATTTTTCTTCTAACTGCTCTCAGCATTGACCGCTATCTGGCCATAGTTCACCCAGTTCAGTCTCGACAGTGTCGTACAGTGGTCTATGCCCATGTGACATGTTTCTTAATTTGGTTAGTGGCTTTGTTTCTAAGCCTGCCCACTGCTTCAATACGGAGAACACACTTTATTCAGCACATCAATATAACTGTATGTGCCATCCTGGACAAAGAAGAGCTTCGCAATGTGTTGGCTGCTCTCAGTCTGATGAAAAGCGTGCTGGGGTTTCTTCTGCCCATTACCATCATCTTCACATGCTACTGTCTGATTGGCAGGGCTCTGCTTAAAGCACGGGACATTCAGAGGAATTCGAGGTCAAACCGGGATGAAGTGTTGAGCATGCTGGCTGCTGCAGTGCTGTCATTTTTCCTCTGCTGGGCACCACATCAGATCTTCAACTTTATGGACATGCTTATCACCACCAAAGTAATCACTAACTGTAACGTCATTGAGATCATTGACACTGGACTGCCTTTCACCATTTGCATTGCCTTTTTTAACAGCTGTATGAATCCAATCCTGTATGGTTTTGTTGGGAAGAATTTCCGCAGGAGCTTGCTGAAGCTGCTTAGATGCTCCTCGACGTCTGTTGCCTCTCATCCCAACCTCAGTACCAAGATGAGCTCTCTCTCGTATCGAGCCTCAGAATCGTTTCACCTCTCTGTCGTTAAAACTTCCTCACTGCCTCAGGCCACATGATCAATGCAAAAATCACCAATGAATCATCTTTATAAACTGCTACTACTGACTCAAATAGAAGCCTACTCTTGCTATAACTGTTGTGACTTGAAACTGGAATGGGAACAAAATGTTATGATTCATTGCTCTGTTGTCTTACATTTGCAGTACATTTATGCATTAAGCAACGCTAAAAAAGTGTATTTTGTGTATTTTAATAGATAATTCTTTAACCATTGTAATATATTTTATGTTATTGCACAATGTACTTCTTTTGTACTCTGTATTTCACTCAACAAAAATAATTTCTATAGAAATTCCATCGTTATTTCCATTGATTACACAGTGGAATGTGCTAGAAAACTACAGCCCTGGTGGGTCTGTACGTTCTTGTCTTTTTATCGTGTAATTTCATTGGAGTACAAAAAATAAACGTATTTACGTTATCAGCTGCAATCTTAAAATAACGAAAATGTTACACAGCCCACATTAGACAGCCACAGACCGAGAGAATTGTGGACGCGAGGTGTAACGTATGATATTTTGTCACTGGTTGACATTGATTAAAAAGGAAGTGTACAAACACTGTTCAACAAAAGAGGAACTAACATGTTTTATTGCATTTAATCGTAAACTGTTATTTTTATGACTTTAAATGACATTTTAATATATGAAGTTCTGGCTTCTATAACGTAGTGTCAATGTTTTTAATGAAACGTTATTCTGACAGTCCCTGCTAACGTTGGTGGGCGTGTCTGTTGTCGGAGTTCACGTGACCTTCTAGTGTCACTACTATAAATCCTCTGACGGAACACAAGCTGGTTCTCTCCTGTCGTTATTCACTGAGGCCTTGTATCTGGTTGGTCTGGCTGTGTTACGTGAACCATGGCAGGTAGGCAACGTTATATGCACGGCCATATATCGCCTGGGTATATTAAGCGAAGCGTAATAGTGTCAATTGCGCGACTGTAAGGATTTATATGGTACATAGCCTGCAATGCGCCGTCTCAAAGGTTGCAGGACTCCGAATATTATAGATGACATTTAAATTTGGGTATGTTTAGGTTGTGTTGTTCTTTGACATTTGACGATGTAAACCGTTCAGTGTTTATTTGAAGCCTAAGGGCCTGTTCATGTCACGTACGCAGCACTGCGAGCATTTGTTTGGTACACAATATTCACCGCACAGTAACATTCACTGACATTTAATGCAGAAACTGCAGCGGTTAGTTTGTCTCTTTGCTGGTTCGGTGCAGCAATGCAAGTGCAAAGTGGTCTGTTTCAAAGCGACACAGAAACAGAATAACGTTTTAACGTATTCTTTATCTAAAATGCGGTAGTAGGTGAGTAATGTTTCTGAACAAACACAAATATAAAAATGTTAGTTGGCACATAAAAACAACCTCTCAGTGTGACAGTTATGCACAGCTCCAGCGTAATCTTTCTGTTGAAAAAGATGACCCCTCCTCCCTTTTACACGTGTAATGTATTAGTTAACAAATAAAGATGCACGAACAACGACATCACCAGATAACCACATATTATCAAGAATATCAGTCGGTTTTCTTTGGCAAAACTAGTTTTATTGTTGTTGATAGATGCTTATAATGCCAAAACAAAATCGATGTCTTATACTACGTTATGTATTGCAAATATTAGCAAATAATGCAATGTTGACGACGACGATCAATGACGGCAAATAAATACTGATTGTTTTGATGTAGACCAGGCTTTTGTCACCCTTGCCACAACTGACAACTATGCCAAAGGAGCAATGGTACTTGGCCGGTCCTTGAGGAACCACAACACATCTAGGAAATTGGTGGCCCTGATTGGCCCCCGCGTCTCAGAACCCTCCAGGTAAAGTGTTTATACAGTGCAAGTATATTTTAAGTTCATAGAACAATTCAGTTTTTCTGTTGTCACAGGGACATTTGTTTTTGTCGATGCTGCTGAAAGGTGATCCAGAGATCAGTCAGTCTCACTTTGTCGTCTCTGTGTTTTTTATTGTAGAGCAGTACTTCGTAAATTCTATGATGAGGTCAGGCTGGTGGACGTGCTGGACAGTGGGGATGCTGCACACTTGGCCATGATGAAGAGACCTGACCTGGGCGTCACATTTACAAAGCTCCACTGCTGGACCCTTACGGAATACTCCAAATGCGTGTTTATGGATGCAGATACTCTAGTAAGTACTGTTCTTTAATGCTGGTGATAGTGTTTGATTTCTATGAGGTTCTTCATATAGCGTTCCACACCGTCAACAGGTTTTGGCCAACATAGATGAATTATTTGAAAGAGAGGAGCTGTCTGCTGCACCAGACCCCGGCTGGCCTGATTGCTTCAACTCTGGCGTATTTGTCTTCCGCCCCTCCAATGAGACCTATGTGAAGCTTCTTGCAGCTTGTTCAGAAAGTGGTAGCTTTGACGGTGAGTGACACACTTGGGTTTTAGTGATTATATGGACTGTTATGGTTTTGGGGGGTATTTTAGTATTTCTGTTCCTGGTGTGAACCAAAACAATGTTTGCATAGCTGAAATGTTTTGGAAAATAAATTCCAAAATCCAGATTCCTAAAAAATTATCTCGCTGTGCACTGTGCTAGACACGGCCATGAGAAATTTTAACTTTATCAGGCATGTTGCTTGAACACAAAGTGGCTCTGTGGAATTTCATTTATTTATTTAATTTTTTGGGGATGCACTTCTTGGTCTGGGAGTAATTCATGAGCTCTATGTTGGGTAAGAAGTAAACAACGACATCTCAAATGAGAGACTACAGACAGTGAATTTCACTATATTGCTTAAGTTGTACCTTTGACCCCAACCTTCATAATTTATACATGATTACATGCAAGTGCAGGTTCAATAACTGCGCATTTACATGCTTAATTATGTATGAGTATACACTATCGGTTCTATAATGTTTCTGTGCCTTGCAATGTTTAACTTAAATACAACAAGGAATCCTCTGTGGTTTGTTATTAGTTCGAGGCCTAATCTTGAACAAAGGATTGTGCCCCAGAAGTTATCAGCGGGCCTCTGTACTGAAGGTCTTGGAGGCTATCGCATTGCTGTTGCACTTTAGAGTCACTCAGAGTTTAAAGGGCCACTGTTGCCTTATGTTTGTTATCTGTCTGTTTTTATGTGGCACAGTGTGCAGAACGTATTGAGCTCCTGTGGTGAGATTGATTAGTCCCATGACATAATGACATATAACCTATGGTTTATCTATAAACCTCTGCTGTTGAATGAAAATGTTCATGGTCATAGTCTTGTCGTGTGTAGGTCACCCTGTGCTTTTCACATGTAAGTCACATGTACACTGATCTAAGGTCAGCTGGACCTTCTGTGGTGACATGCATGTGTTTGCTTAACCTTCACCATGTAGAAATGAGTGAAATGAGCATAATTACATTTGTTTTAGCAGATGTTTTCTTATAATAATGACTTAAAAAATGTCACTAATGCTGTTTAATGCCTCTAGGGTTGTTTTATACATGTGTAACCTTCAGAGCTTCAGTATTCTGCCATTTCCATCTAAAAAAGGGAGATAACGTTCTATTTTGTAACTGTAACTTTGTATTGTTCATTGACTTTCATGTTTGTTTCATCAGGTGGGGATCAGGGAGTTCTCAACAGTTTCTTTAGTGATTGGGCAACAGCAGACATTTCGAAACACCTTCCTTTCATCTACAATCTCAGCAGTATAGCCATCTACACCTATCTCCCAGCATTCAAACAGTGAGTGTCTGCTCAAATAATTGGTGTTCTGCTCATTCAGCATATGTTGTGAAGGAGATTGGAAGTATATGTGATACTCTTGTTTTAAGGTGTTGTCTGCATATGTTGTTCATCTTGACTGGTGCCAAGGTCAAATTAAAGCCTGATCACGTTGTGACATTCTGTAACCAGAGACGAAAACGACATTAGAAATCCCTTCTGTTCTTGGCCTTGCACCTCAACATCCACCAAATACATACTGGACTCCCAAAATAGTGGGGCTATTTTAGGGTCTTTACACAGAACCTAAATGTCATTTTGACTAGTTTGTTACATGATCTGTTTTCCGTTAGCAACGGTAGTACTGTTCTCTGGTCAGTCAAGCTTCATAATACCTATAATGTTCCTGTATGCTACTGATTCACTCTTTGGAAACATGTCTCTGGCTAATCCACTTAGTTATTGTGGAAGTTTTCTCCGAGGTAGTTTTTGTTAAATGTTTGGAACAAGTAAACTTACAATGTTAAATATTTGGAATTATGATACAATGCTTGACATATTGTAACCGGCAGGTGTTGTTTTAGCACTTCCAGCTGGTCAGTGTGTTTAGGATTGCTGGATCATTGTAATTTTAGCAGCAACCATCTGATCATGCTTTTTGCCTCCAGGTATGGCCATGAGGCCAAGGTAGTTCATTTCCTTGGCAAAGTCAAGCCATGGGACTACAGTTATGACACCACAAGCAAAACAATTAAAGGACAGTCCCAGGATGGTTCTGACATGCACCCCAACTTTTTGCTTCAGTGGTGGGAGCTGTTCTCCTCTGCAGTATTGCCCCCTATGAAGGAGGAGTATGGTGATCAGCCCTTCCATTCTGGATGCACAGAGGTAAGCAGTGTTTTCTATGAATGTACCAGAATAGAACAAGGTGTTGAAGTAAGAGGGGTTTGTCTTGAATTCATGACTAGAAAGAAATATTGTTTTAGAGCAGTGCAGGTTTTAATAAAAGCTCATCAAAAACTTGGAATTTGGAAAAATGTGCATAGTACAACTAAGAATAGCATAATATAAAATAGGGTCCATTTTGATTTTCCATTGACTTTAACCTGTGGTTCTTAATAGGGGCCCCTCAACATTGCATATTTTGTACATCTTTATTAACCACACCTGATTTAGCTCAAACAGAGATATATGAACTAAACTGTATGTGTCAGATACGAGACAAAATTCGGACTGCTGTGGGGTAACCAGGATTAGAAGCCACACTATAAACTGTTTGCCTTTTACATTTTTTTCCTCAATTCAGCTTCTGGAAATGCTATGCAGGAAATAAAAATAAATATGATTTATATGCTGAATGGTTAAATGCGTAATGCTGATTGTTTGAACCTTTTGATTGTTAATAAAGCTGTTATGTTTCAGTGGCTTACCCTTGGCTACTGTTGTGACTAACTGCTTTTGGACAGCATGTAAAAAGTTTCTATGGTACTGATGTGAAGCTGTATTGCTCCTCATCACTTGATTTTAAAAAAAAAACTTGCTGTCCTGTTTAGGCCTTGTGAAACCTCAGCAAGTTTCTTGTCACGAAACGGTTACTCTTGAATAATTTTTCTGCATTCTTTCTCCCCCAGAGTAATATAAACACCGCTGTCGCACAGGTGCACATATCCCATCATCCCCCTGCACCTCAGTTGTCTTCTCAGGAGCGGAAACAGAAGTGGGAACAGGGCCAAGCTGACTACATGGGACTGGACTCTTTTGAGAACATAGAGAAAAGGCTAGATTCCTTCCTAAAGTGAGGAACAACCAGCAATACACCATCAGATATAGTTTTGTACTGGGGTATGTATAGGGCATAAAATAACAAACACTTAAATACATACTAATTTTTTTATATAGTTTAAATGGTCTATGCAGCTCAACCATTCAACCTCATACATTGATATTGCATCACAAGAGTGTTTCGTATAACTTGCCTCATTTCCTGAGGTGATGTAACTCCAAACAGACAAAATGTCTCTGATGTCATTGAACAAGATATTGCTGTTACATGTTTTGTTTTATAATTCCTGTAATTTAAATTTGTGATGATCCTAGAGTTTGTGTTTGAAGATCAGAACAGCAACATACAGCAAACAATGCCAAACCAAACCTTGTAAATGTGTTTTATGTCCCAAGTATACAGCCCATCACTTTATATTCAATATTGATCTTAATGACTTTACAGTGACTGTGTTTACAACATATTCTGTATGCAGCCGACTCTCCTAAAAAGTCATTACTGGCTCTGATAGTAACATTACTGTGTGAACCAAGGTCACTCCACCCTTGCTCACTGGGTAGTCACTAGGTAACCAAGGTTATGGCTAAAAAGGTTTCACTTGGTTACACCTTGTATAACTGCTATGGTTTTTGTAGCTGTTGAGGGTAACTATTGATTGCTGAAGTATCTAACTTCCCTTTAGCTCTGCTCCCCACTATAACAAAGAACTAGTCATGTGACTTAGTGTGACAAACTCCAGTTAGAACATGTTTATTACCAAAATGCATAAAAGATTGTATGTAAAAATTAAATGTTTGACCAATTATTTAACTAATAATACAGTATGGTGAAGCGAGATACATGGAGAAATTAATGAAACTATGTACCAGAGACTAAATAAAGTGCCACCTTTAACAAAGCAAATTATCTGAAGTGAACAGACAGCAGTTAAACTGGTTGAGCATTATGACAACATAGAATTATTAAATCTCCATGAGGGCTCTGATATCATCTATCCGTGCCTGTTTACGGTCCTGTGCGCTTTTTGCTCCAAAAGCCTTTTCCACAAGCTCCTGCTTCTTCTTCTGAATCTTCACCATGTTCTCCTCCACTGAGTCTTTCACAATAAACTATGATAGAGGAAATGGAGATATTTCACAACTATTATAATCTGAAAGTGAAACAAAATATTACTTAACTATGTTAGTCTAATCTTTAAAGTGCTTCAGGTACCTACCAATACTCTTACTAAGTTGATGTTTAAAAAGTCAAAATAATACAGCTGTGATTAAAATAATAGTAACATTTGTCATTACAGTGTGTTACCACTGAGAAAATGGTAGGCGTGTAATAATAGCTATTGAGATCAACTGCTAACATTCCTCTGTGTGGCTGCCATACAATAAATCCAAGTCTTTACCTTAGTGATCACCACATCTCTGCTCTGGCCCAGCCTATGACATCTGTCAACACATTGATCTTCTGCTGCAGGATTCCAGGCCTGGAACAAACAGGCTTAACATATGTTCTGTGTGTGGGTCCATGTCTAGTGTATGCAGTGCTAATTGTGAAAACCGCCACCTGGTGGCTGATAAAATAATCTCTGGACGCTTCACTCACCGGGTCCATCAGAAAGACGTGGGAAGCAGCTGTCAGATTAAGCCCCACCCCTCCAGCTTTGAGTGACAGTAACATGATGGTGGGGCTTCCAGGAGAGGAGTCTTGCAGGTCCTGAATGGCCTTGACTCTGGTCTTCTGATTCATAGAGCCATCAAGGCGTGTAAAAGAGAACCCATATTCCCTGCAGACACCACTTACATCAGCATACTAATCCACTAATAGCTTCTGCTTTAAGAATTTTGTACATTCTGTAGTTAAAGGCCTCTGGGCTGAAACTTGTACCTCAAGGGAACCTCTAAAAGATCTAAAAACTTTGTAAATTGAGAGACCACAAGACTTTTCACAGTGGGATCTTCATGCCGCAGCTTCAACAGATTGCTCATCAAAGCGTCCACCTGTGTAAAGAAAGGGACTTTTAGATAATTCATTGTAGCCTCTGAAGAAATGAACAAGTCTTAAGGACCTTGTTTTTTACCATGTTTAAAACACGAGTAAACTTGGATATATTGACTATGCTTGTGCATACTTGTAAGGTCCCTCTTAAAGTTTTATGATTTAGTTTTTGCCTGCCTTTAAATGTGAGAGTTTTTCTACCAAAGTTAGCTGCAATGCAGACCAGACTTTATGGCACTATTCAAATGGATATAAAGCAACATTTCTAACAAATGCTGCGTAAGTGGCAAAATTACTTTGGAACTTGATCGCCACTTCTCTCCGGTGGCTGATGCGGTCTCCTTCTCTTCTCCAGGATACTCCACTAATTCTTTGGTCTTGATCTGAGCACGACACAGAGGACATCTGGCCTGCTCCTATGAGACAGGAACAAACAGTGTTTAGGAATGACAATATGACACAGGAATCTTCAGGATACAGCTGACATACTGAAGTAATGCTGACCTTCTCTGAGTGGATAACCTCACAGATGCAGGGCCTGCAGTAGACGTGGGCGCAGTATGTGATGACGGGCTGACGCAGGGAGTCCAAACAAATGGCACACTCCTCATCCGAGCCAGAGTTTAGCACCAATGTGATCTTATTGATGAGACGCTCTCGCAGCTCGCTGGGCGTCACAGGATCTCCTACAGCTGATCCAAGACGAGATCATTACAACATGGCGGCTAATAAAAAACTGTTTACTGCAGTGGAAAATAATGAAATGACAGATGGTAACCAGAAAGTTGCTGGATCGATACCAGAGAGGAACAGGCTATAAACAAAGCACCTGGGCTGACCTCAATTTAATACGAGAGGTTTATCCCAGTACTGTAAATGTACTGTAAATCACTTTGAATAAGTCTATGCTGGTTGACAACTTCACTGTAACACAGGAGATGAAGGTAATAAATTGCAATGACAGTGCTTTAAAAGGCTGTCAAATGTGTTTGAAATGAAACAATCCACAGTATTGTTTACTAAAATCTGAAAAACTACATGTGCGCATTATCTACACGCATACCTGCTACTGTGTATTTCCCAACAAGACTGGGGTGACAGCAAAACTGCCTCAGACGGACTAAAATGGCTAACACATCAGCATAGTTTGTCATGACGGTTCCCTCTTGGAAATACCTGTGAAGACAAATAAACTCTGTTTTCAGACTTCATGTAATGGTGAAGCTCTTCACATCTGTGCAGTTGAGAGCATGCCCACCTCCCGATGATGCTCTTGCCCTCCCTCTTGACCTGCTCATACTTCTCTCTCTCTTCCTCAGAGAGAGTCACATGCTGCACAAACACTCTCCTTTCGGGTAACTGCACCACAGTGCGACCAGCCACCTTACTGCTCTTAGTGCGCCTCAGTGTGATCCCCTTTACCAGCACCTGCAGATTCCTGAGAAGACACAGTGATGCTACATTATTGGCCTTTTTGCAGAAGAACTGGAAAGTACGGCAAAAAAATGGGGGGATGTGATCAGGACATGATCAAAGTCTTGTTGCCAGAATGGGGACCACAATACATGCTTCAAAACATCTGAGGAAAATCAGCACAGATTTAATAATACATGTTGTTATTATTAACATACTTTAGTCCAGTTCTGTCGCCCATGGTTACAGGTCTCTGAATAATTCTGTTCCACCACTCCTTCACGTCAAAAGGCTTCAGCTTTAAGAAGGACAGAAGCATATATAGATCCTTCAAGGAGTTTTGAATAGGGGTTCCTGAAGGTGGAACAAAAAGCAAAAATTGAATGACTTCACAGATATTTAGGACTAATAATTTACTATTTACAGGATAGTGTTAATATTCAGATCATTTAAAAGATAACAAAAATACAGGATTGAGACCGTAGCCAAGTGACCTCACAAATGAACTCACCGGACAGGATCCACCGTCGCGCTGACTGGAGCTCCAGGACAGCTTTGCTCTGAAGAGCACTTGGGTTTCTGATGATGTGACCCTCATCCAGCACCACTCTGAGCCAGTTTACTTTGTGCAGAGGACTGCTAGCCTTGTTCTGCAGGAGATTCACAAAGACCTGAGTTCAAATGCTTCTTATATTTTACTATTCATCCAATGGTGTTTTTATGCCATATGAATTTGTATGTGTTGTCGCAATAATCCAAAACAGCAGGACTGTGTTCTGGACACACTCACTCCATAATCTGAAGAAAGAACATTGTATGTTGTGAGAACCACATCTTGAGCGGCCAGAACGCTGACCGATCGGTTTCGGTCGGCACCATAATACAGATACACATTCAAAGTGACATCAGCTCGGATATGTTGCTCAAATTGGTCCTGCACACATATGAAACACAAACGAAGGGAATGTGATTGAAATATTGCCTTCCTACATGATTTTCCTACTTTACTTAAATACGCACATTTTAACCACTCACCAGCCAATTGCTAAGGACGGACAGAGGACAAACAATCAAAGTGGCTCTGGCTCCTGAGCCCCCACAGGGGCCTTTATCAGTGCCTATATCCCACATAAAACAGATTATCTCCTGTAAAACCATTTCATACCGTAGTAGACTAATAAATGAGTCATTTGAATGAATGATCACCAATGCTCCACTTACCAGATGACTTCTTTGCACTCTTCTTTGAAGACATGATTTGTGTGGAATTGCACTCCAGAGCAGCAGCAAAGTCAACATCATCCAACAAAACTGCTCCTTTATAAGAGACAAAAAGTGTAAAGACAGCTGCAAGAGTGTAACATATATCTGAGGTCTGTCTTTGGTGTAAAGGTTACCTTTTGTGCTGGCAGACTTTTTAGCAGTCTTCTTTGTAGTTTTTGCTGAAAAAACAAACCGGTGAAATAATCAACAGTTATCAAAACTTGACAGAGAAGCTTAATGCATATGTTTTCAGTTCGCTTATTTTATAAACAGTAAAAAACAATACAGGTTTACAATATTGGCCATCATATTGGTTATCACCATAACAATTGAATTCTGTTCAGCACCGCGAGACCAACCTTTCTTCTGAGGTGCATCTTTTTCAGCCTCATCTTCAATGGTGTCAACAGAGACACTATCGACATGTAATCTTTTCAATGGGGATGACCCCACTAATTCCTGAGATTCTACATGGTCCTTGCTTCTCTCTGTAAATCAGCAGTACAGAATGGATCAAGAAATGTACAGTGGCCTTCCCCAGGCACCTCCATACAATTCAGAAGGGCTGTTATTTGTGATATTTTGACCTTTTGATGCTGACTTCTTCCTGAATGTAGAAGGCTTGGATGATCCTTCCTGAAAATATTTTTTCAAGCCATTCATTATTAAATTGGTCTACAGTACTTCAAAGATCCAGTAATCAGTGATCTTTAATAGCTAAGATTTAAGTATTTATATTTGCATCTCACTTACACATTTATTGAGTGGCAGAGGTTTGCCATTATGGAAGTTAGACACTATTAAGGCAATAGTGGTGAGGGTTTTACCCTGAAAATATAAAGCAAACATTGACAGATCTGAATACTGGTATAACTTATTGACCACTAAAATAAAAGTACATCTGGTTTAAGATTTGCTCACCAGCCCCATATCATCAGCCAAAATTCCACCCTGCACTTTCTCTGGCCTTTCCTTAACAGCAAAGTTAGTGAGCACGTTAAAGTAGAGACTACCCTTCTGCTCCCAGAATGGAGGCAGATCGCTGTGGTTTTCACGTGAGGTCATCCATGCAAGTGCCTGCTTTTGATGTGGGAGCAGTGGAGTGCACACTGCCTGTATGACACACATTAACAGAGACATGATGGATGATTGATGGATGGGAGACACTAAAAACAACAGCTGTGAGTTTGATGTTTTCATTCTGTTTCTGCTCTTACCTCTGCTGGCTCCATTTCTCTTGTTTTGTCCTCCATTAAATCATCAAAGAGCTTGTCAAAGGCATTTTTTAGCTGATAAGGTGTAACAGAACAGCTTGTTAGTCATTTCATTACAGTTGTACAGAAAGTATCTAGAAACAGTGTCAGGAAATCTAGATCAGTGTTTGTCAACTGGTGGGTCCCTTTTGGGTTGCAGGTGTGTTCTGAAAAGGCAGTTGACAGCAGGGAAAAACTATTCCAAATACAGTATAATACTACAGTATAATCATAAATAGTAAAAACAGCAACATAAATAAAGACTTATAAACCTTTTCATTTTTATTATATGAATACTTAACATTAACAATGTTTTATTATTAGCATATTTTGCTTTTGTACAATCATTCTGGTACTGTGTTGGGTCACTACTTCGTGCCAAAGTAAAATATGGGTTATGTTGTTGGGCAGTTTAGAGTTGAAGTAATTTCCTGAAGTAAATCCAGAATCTGTTTTTACATACCAAAGCAATCAAACAGAAAACAACTTATTTAGACATTTTATATAAAACATCTGCCACTACGAGTTTACCTCTTCTGCAGTCAAGGGAATGGCGGATATGTTTGAAGATAGTTTAAGTCCTAATGGATCTCGACCAGAAGATGTTTGTTTAGTGCCTCCTTAAAGAAAAATATTGAGAGTTATAAAAATGTTATTTTTACCAAGAGCATTAAGTAGTGACAAACAAGTGAACCTTTGAAGTCAGCGCTAAGTTTGAAACCATGACGTCTCATCTGACTGTGAACAGCTTCTATGTTCTCCTCTTTGCCCCAGAATGTGAGGTCCACAGGCATTGAGAACTTATTCTTCCCATAGGGCACAACCCTATTAATACATTAAACACAGTACAACATTTTTGTGTGTTGTACTAAATCTAAATCTGACCAGGTGATCAGTATTATTACATCAAACACACATCAAACTCATTAATTAGCGATAATAATCTGTTGTAGCATATTAAACAAACTACTTCAAAAATACTGGGAAACAACTGTACCCTTCCACTCTTGCCAAGTTGTTGTCCATAATATAGGCCATTGCGGCTGCCAGCTCTTTTTTGATGTGCCCCACTTGACTACCATAAACATTGGCAACCATCACCGCATTTCGGTCATAGGGATTTTGTGGCTCTCTCACCAATGACACCATCTCTCCTCTGTTGACCTATAGCAGATATCACAATCAAATAAAATAATGTGCATGTTAACCTTTAAGCCTCTGAATAGAGTTGCAAAGTCCATTCAATAAACTGATAGATCTAACGATAATTCATTCATTCATAACGACAAATCATTCTTCAATGCCAGGATTCTTACCACTCCTGTGTAGTATCGCAGACCAACAACCGTGCCCTGCATAGATCCAATATGAACACTTTCCTCTGCATCCAGGTCCTGCCCCACACCCTCAGTCAAGTTAGCAATTTCTTCGGATAATGTCTCGGCACGACCCACATCCAAGAAATCTATGAAAGCTGATAGACGGCCAGCATTAAATTAAGAGTAAAAAAACAACTAAATGTGAAAGTAAATTTTAAGTACGCAACGTTTCAGCTATATAGTCTTATTTATAACGCTTGTCTTGACCGGGGGGCCTTCATAATAAATATATTTAATTTTTAGTTTCCCAAATATATTCTGTTCTTTCACCGTATCTTGGAGAGGCGCTGGTCGATGGTCTGTGGGGCTGCGCTGAAGAGCTGCCCCTGAACTTTTTTTGACTGCTTGATGACTGCATATCTGCAGAACACATCAAACAGATAAAGATAAAATTACATTATTACAAAAACAATCCGCCATTAAATCAAGTAAGCATAACGGTGATAAGTAATGCTAAGTAACCTTAAAGCATATTACAGGGCTCGAGCGATCATGTACATGACAATTCTGAAAAAAATGTTAAAGAACAGATAACTGCTTAAACCGACTAGACTGTTGTTAATATTTTTTTACACGTTAAGTCTTAATAAACCAACATGCTTACGTGGATTAAATAGTTTAGGTTAAACCGATGTAGCAGAAAGGACAGTAACTGCCACACTCACCTCCTAATCATAAAGGTAAATACGGCAGAATTTGCTGTAAACAGATCCAAATCCAAACGCTAGTGCAGCGAATATTGAGTATATTGAGTTATACGAGTTAGTTGTAATTAAATTGCTGTCAAAACGTCTCGGTGCGTATGTTTTGAAACTGCACGCTTATTTCCGGCGCCAGAATGCTAGTATTGTACGTCAGGGACACGTGAACCAATCAACAGAAACCTGTGGTTGACGTTGCTACAAGGCATTGAATAAACAGTTTTTAAAAAAATTAATTACTTACACTTATATAATTTAAAACACAGCAGTGTAAGTATAATTTAAATGTAATCATATAAAATATTTAATCGTACAGATTGTTTCAGAACCTCATGTCATGAAGGAAACCGTAGAAACCAATACTTCTTGTATGTGTAATACTTTATTTAAAAATTCGTCAAGAAATAAGAAAAAACTAAACGTTCACGGTGGAAAAAAAACATTCACAGTTTACAAATTGTTACAAATTGAAAATTAGCTGTTGAGTAAGAAAGTGGATTTTGACCAAAAAATAGATGTAATGTTTTAGGTTGTTAGGACTATAGGAGGAGAAACAGAACTCCGTTGGTTTTTAAGCAAGTTTGGCACTGACAGGAAAACAACATAGCAAAAGCAGTCATGAACTCCAATACCAATACAATTGCATCAACTAAAATTATGTAATTACACATAATCTATTAATAGCTCACTGTTTGACACTGGTAAAAAATAGATAATCTGAAAATTATTCAGAATGATTCATTCTTCACTTATTGAGTGTTTTTAATAAACTGTTAAAGAATTGAACAATTACAATACTAGGATGCATATAAACAAGTACATACAAAGGGCATCTAAAGAATTCTGAAATGACCAGCTGTAGAACTTAGCTTAAAAATAGCTTATCGTACTTATGCATATATACATATACATATTTGGCTAACTAAATCTGTATTTTGTTAAAGCAAACGCAGATGTTTTAGTCATTTTTTGTATTTCATTGTAAATACACTGACATTTACATAAGCATTCTTTAATTAAAGAATATTCAGGATTGTTTGCAGTCAACATATCTTTATACAGTTTATGTGAAATGTTGCAGATGGACAGGGTTACATTTAGAAAAGTCAGTTGCTTCTTTATAGACTCAGGATAATGCTTTTATCAGATACAGTTTATCTCCCTGTTCGCTGGTAAAGATAGGGGCCTTTTTGTAATGTTCCACCAAATTCTCCATGGAGCTGAACTTGCGCTGACCAATGCAGTACAGTCCATCTTTTAGCTGCACCTTGAAATGCTTGTTCTTATACGTTGCCTTCATAGAAATGGAGAAGTCATTTGGCTGAAAAGCAAAAAATGTTCATTTTAAAATACATATGAAAAGCCTATCTAGCATTTTTCTGCATGCTGCTTAGATTAGACTATACTAGCTTTCATACACAAAAAATAATTATGCAAAATTCCATTCCAACCACTCATAATAACTGGGAATAAAAGGCTGCTTGCAGACACATCTTACAAATAATGAATACACATGAGGGCTGTTGACCTGAGAGTGCATATAAGTGGGCGCTGATGGACCCTCTGTAAACATTAGCATTCCTGTAATTTATGTAAAAATTCCAAAGACCGCTATGAAAAACTCAAAGCTGCTATGGGATCTGTGTTTTTGTGGGTTTTGTACATTATGACTCACAGATTCACTTAAAAACAACATAGCTGTTTGGTCACTGTTTCATTGCAGTGATGACAGAATTACCGTAGACTCGCTGTCTCTGATGAGGAAATCACCATCAGCACCTCTCTGGTTCAAGACCATCTCTGCCTGGTGTCGTGTCACTTTGCCATAGTACCATTTCTTCCCTCCAAACTTTCCATTTATAGAAGGCTTAATGTAATCATAGTTTGAAGCAGGTGGTCCTGAATTTCCCGGTTCTTTATTAGACAAATGTACAACTGTAACATAGTTCTTGGGCACTAGACCCACTTGGCCATTTTCTTTTCTACACTTCCACCATTCAGGGTCATTCTCGGGTTTCTCCAACACATCCATAATTTCTTCCTTGTTAAAATTCAGCTCCTCATCATTGCCAGAGCTAAAATGATAAAGTGCTTGTACAGTCTGTAGAACCTGAGAGTCATTGTTATTGCGCCCCAGTTTATCTTTAAGAGAGCTCACAGAATCTTCTCTCATTGGCCCGTCTACACCTTCTGTGACGTAATTGGATGGGAACCATCCACAAAGGCCGCTATAGGTTCCTCGCCACCAGCCGTCGCTGCACTTCTCCATGACAATGACCCTTGTGCCCTTGACCAATGAGAGTTCGTCTTCCCGTTTTGCGGTGTAGTTAAATTTGACCAGTGCTGGTATGTTGAGGTCATAGAGCCGCTCATCATTGTCAGTGTATTTATCTGCACTGGAGGGCAAATCTCTCATGCAGCTTTTCTGCTTCGCTTTTCCAATCCCTGCAGTCAGATAAAGGGTTAATATGAGCATATGGAAATCCGTACTATTTGTAGCCATTGTATTATAAATTGGTTTATACTCATATGATACTACCATGAAGTCTCAAACAAGACAAAACCTGAAATAAATGACTTTTCTTCAGAATTTTAATTTTTAAAGAAACAACATTAACTTTTATAAACTGAAGCTCATCCTTAACATTTACATTTATTCATTTAGCACACTTATCCAAAGAGAGTTACAAATGATACATTTCTTAGTTATATACCAGAGATATACAGTTATATATACAGAGACGTGTATATAATAAGGATATACCATCTTAATTATAGGCAGTCAAAAAAGATTTTGTTGGTTCTTTAAAAACTAAACACAGGTACTCAAAAACACAAGAGCTGTGAAAAATTCTGTAAGAATAGACATATAGACATCCATACTGCTAGTGTTAAAGTTACACAATCACAGTCCGGCTGTAAGCCTGGCAGCTTTCAGTAACCGATGTGCTAAACACAATAACATGAATTCCATTTGTTTATATTTGGCATGTGTCTCCCTTTAAAGAGTTCCCTGTGAATTTTAGGCAACACTGCTTCCCAGTGTTGCTAAAAAGGGAACCTTGCCTCTCAAAATGAAAAGGAAATTAGATTTTTGACCATCCATTCACATCAGTGGGATGAGAAAGCAGAAGAGTGATAGGATAGGTTGAAAATGAACTACCCCACAAAAAATCTAGGGCACAGCACTGGCATCTAAAATAACCTCATAACCTAGTTAATTCATTCAAAGGTGTGAAATTACACTCATCAGCAACTTTACAAACTCATCTTAAACAACCCATAAAAACATGCATTCTTAATTACCATGGCAACATTAAAGTCACAGAGCAATATATATGTAAATCGACACACCAAATCTCCAAAAATATCAATAGTTTATTATTAGACTCTCACAAATGTGTAGTTTCAAGCATGCAGGCTCTTCATCAGCCTACGTGCTCAAAACATCACATTTGTGAGAGTCTAATAATAAATAGGAGGGACAAACATGCTGTCAATAATAAATCACTATCATGGTCATCTGTGACGTAACTACTTTGAGAGGTAAAACAATCATGTGGACGTGCGGAAAACTCAATACACTAGAATTTTTATTTGAATGGAAATTCCAGGCAGCAGTAATGAAAGCAGGATCCACACAGATCATAACTGTCTTTATGACGTGACTCAAGGACATAGCTTGAGGCACTGTATCCTGCCTGCTTTTGTTTCATTTCCTCTGACGAGCAGCTCAGTGTTCCAGTCAATTTCCCAGTTTTCCACATGCGGAAAACCGTTCAAACGTACAGATAAGGCAGAATTATTTTCAAAAGAAAAGAACCTCTGACAGGCACCTAAAGGAATTAGAAAGCTAAGACCCTGGTACCACAGGCCCCATATGAAAACAGGCTGGGAATAAGAGGGAACAGCAGTAAGGTTGTCAGGAAATCTCAAAGTGAACTTCAACCCAAGCCGTCTGAAATAAGTTTGCACACTATATGTACTACAGAAATGGGCTTGCATGTGACTTATTTCCAGCAGTAATATTTTCCCCTCTAAACATACCAGTGCATTTTGAATAAACCTAATTTTGTTGTCATCTGTCCTCAATATTAAACAAGTGCTCTCGCTCACGCCAGATTTTCGAAAATGAATATGATTATCAATGTAATGTGACCCATGGCAGGCTGCGTTCGCATATCCACGACAGGAACTGGGGAAAACGCAGCCAAATCACCCCGCCTTTGTTTCTGTTCTGCTGAGCTCACTCCACCAATGACATCATAAGACAAATAGCCCCTTCACAAACAGAACTAGCTTCCAAGAACTGTCAGCGACGGTGGAGCCGTTAATTCTCTGCACAATGCAACATATGCATCCACACAAATAAAACCTGTGATAAACCCGAGCGTGTGTTTGTATTCCCCTTTGACCTCACAGCTGTTTTGTTCTTTTCTCTGTCAACCAGAAACTAACCAACAATACATTTTGTTTTGTGACTCATTTTTCACAACAGATTATGCTGAATGCAAAAATCACACAAATGAAACTTCAGTATAGAGCATCAGACATTTTGCCTTTGTGCTGGAATCAGTTACGCCCCCGTTTGGTATACAATAGCCTCTCTGAACTTCCATGGCATACTAATGCACAGAGAAAAAAGAAAGGCCGACGCTGAGAGCAAGAAAAAGAGTTGGCAGGAAGCCATCATAGCAGCCAGTAATTTTTCCCTTCTTCTTCTGCAAGCTGAATTTTCTAGTGCGTGTATTGAAAAGGGAGCAAACAAAACAGATGCAACAACGGCAAACGCAAATAAGGAGGGTCATTTTATGAAGCTTTCTTTTCATTGCGCTTTATGGAAGCTGCATATTGCTTGTGTGCTTTTGTTCTTCAACTCTAATACTGTCCACTATAATGTGGACAACACTATAATGTGTGCTATAATAATGTGCAAAGGAAAGGACTTTTTTACTTTATTATTCATTCCCTCACAATCTTATGTTTTCTTGTGCTGCAGCACAAATCTGTGTTGAATTAGAGACTTTCCGGTTGACTCTAGAGAGCAGCTTAAGTTGACAGTAATAGAGGTTTTGGGGGGCNTAGGTTTCTGCTTTGATTTTTTTTAGGGTCCGAGTACCCTGGAGTAATGGTGCTACTTCCTCACTAATTTATGGCCAATTTATAGAAAACCAACAGTATTTGAAGAACGTGATTTTCAATTATACTGTGCTATAAAATGTATGTTGATTCAGGACTTGCTTTTGTGTGTAGTTCACTGTCTATCATTATCACCAATTTACTAAATGTTTATAAATTAAAAAAATGAAAACCCAGTTTAAAAGTAAAAAAGAAAATAAAAACGCATTTAGTTTGGCATCCGTAGGTTGATATTAAGTGCCAGTAAACAAGAAAAAACAATACACTGAAACCAAGACTCTTAAATACATCATCATGCTGTAACACTTAGTAAACTACTTATTCCCTCTAAGATAGACACAGCTGGAAATGCCTTGGTTTCAAGTTCTTTGAAGGGAAGCATGAATTTTGCATATTACTAGAAACATACAGATAATTGTGAGGACAAGAATTGTTGTTGTTTTCACTCTCCATAAATAATGTGCACTTACAGTCAGTGTACAAACTTAAGCTTTGAAATGCTTATCCACCCACTTTCAGCTGATTAAAGGGGCCAGAGAGGGCCAAACAAACACAGGACCAATTACACGGCACAGACATCATCACAAGTAAATAAACTTATTCACGCATAGCATGAACACATGACTCGGAAAACTACACTTTTTTCAAAGGATATATTATAATGTAAACAGTACAAACATTTAGGGCAATGGCAACTTTTTATTAATCAAATGTGTCATATTTTGTTATTTAGTGAAAAAGAAAACAAAAATGTACTCACGAAAGAAGTGTTTAAAAAGATTTGCCATATCCATTAAGAGCTCTGCGAGCAGCCCTCTCTCTCTTTCTGTAATAGAGCAGCTATTCCACGAGCACTTCCTGAAAGTCCAGAGTTATTGACAGAGCAGCTCTCCACCCCACCCACATGACATGTTTTTAGCCAATAGGATGTCAGTGGGTCTTTTCTGCAGACTCTCTAGTGGCTGCATGGGCCCCACACACTTACAGGGCCTTTATGTTATGTGGAAAGTCATCAAGGCAACTATGTCCATCATTAGCCGTTATGACATTTCAGAAAAACAAACAGTCATTAAAAGTATTGTTATAACACTTAAACTGAAAAGATCACAAAAGAGAATGTTCTTTTGTCCCTATTCTCAAAACAACACTCAGTAACAGTTTTGAATGACAGGAAGGTGAGTTATAAAAGTCTATAGATTAGATGGTCAAACTGAGCTTCTGTGATCTGTATAGTCTGTACTGTAGTTTTACTGACCCAATATAGGTCTTCGTTGCTTTTTGAGTAGTTGGCTCAAGACTGTGTGTACAAACATGTTCTCACAGTTTTCTCAGGTTTTTGGCTGTAAGTGTGCTGTCATCAAGTTGTTTACAATCCTGCAGAGCTATTGTGAAAGATGAGGCTGTCAACTGCATCTCTGGAGCACCTGGTCCAGTGCGCAGGGCTGTAATTTAGGAGAACGAGGTCACAGTTACAGCTACCTGAATTGCTTCCTGAGGGGTGTGAAAGGGTTTGGTGAATGAGAAAAGGGTAAAGACACAGTCTGCTGTAAGCAGCATTTATGTTCTGCATGAGAAAAGGGGCCGAGCTACAGACAATTGAAAAAGAGAGAGAAATTTGGCTTGTTCTTAAAGGTCAAGTGTGTGTTTTCTGCACCACTACATGAAATTGGAAAAATAATAGCTGGATGAGTCAGTGGACACAATCCCATAAGGACACAAGAGCTGAGGAGCTGTCAGATTCAGACAGCTGAAAATAAAAATGTCTAAGAGCCAAATGTCTGCTTATAAGTGTAAGTGCCATAATTATCAAGAAAGTTATTTCTTGTGGCTAAATTGTGCTTGACACACATCATAGGTCAAAGAATATACAGGTAAAGGACAATGCCAACCTGACAGATACATGCCTATATTTACACAACAAACCTGCATACACCTACAGTGGGTTTGTCAGCAAATTTAGTATATAGGCTGCTATTAAAGTATGCAGCCTATATACTATGTTTTCCCAAACAGTCTTTGTCAAACAGATAATCCTGCCTTAGACTCACACCATTGGTTGAGCCAATGTTGCTGTGCTGGGCTGGTCTGTATGCTAAAACAAACAGAGCAATGTTTTGATAGTGCCACAGAGCAAGAGGGTTTATACTTTTCAGAAAAATCAACATAAAAGCGGCTTATTTACAGCTGTCTCTGCATATTTAGCTAGAATAAGAGAAAGTATTTGAACATAAATACCTTATTGTAAAAATATAATGTTGTAAATAATGGAATTGAACCTAAATTAATTGAGCATAGAAATTGCACTGGCATTTATTGATATATTATTTATCCAAAGCGACTTACAAATGAGGACAAGGAAGCAACTTCAATTACAATAAGAGGCAACAGTGAATAAGTGCTATAGACAGGTCTCAGCTATTTCAACACAGTATACAAAGTACATGAATCAATGATGATCAAATATGCTGCTAGACGTTGTCACTCCATTTTTAACTGGAACTGTTTAATTCTGTGTGCAACGGACGTGACTGGACAAACTGGCTCTTCCCACAGTTTCCACCTAGTCTGTCATGTTTCATTAGATAGTCGTGAAGAATTTAGAATTTAGAACCCAGTGCCTGAAAATAAACATCAATTTTTGCTTTGTTTCCCTGTAACAGCTTGAAAGAAAGAAAAACAGAGCCCACAAAATTAAACACAAACACTTCAGCGCTTGTGACCCATCCAAAACCTACAAATACATGGCAGCTGTTTACTAGAGCAATTGCCCACGGCTACACTTCACTGAAAATACAAGCTCCACTGCTGCTTTGTGTTGATTACATGCCACAGACAATGTAAATAACGGAATAACAAACAGCCAAGCTTATGAAAGTAAGTTGTACTTTAAAATCCTTATATACCTGCTTAGATATTTGCTTCACTATTTGCATTTGCTATAATATAACAACTGATCTCACTTTTATTTGTTTTTTGCTAACATTGCTAATTCTTATGCCGTGATACTGGTCTCATAAGTTATGTTAGATCTCTACTTGTTGTCTAGACTGCCCACAGTCTGTTCATGCATGGTCGGAAGCATCATGTACACAAAAATGGAAGCGCTATAATTAAAAGTCTGGCCACACAAGACTAGACCTCGTCCTACTCTAAATCCTAAACATAACCCTAAGCCCAGCACTGACTGGAACTAAGTCTGGTTTGTTATTCTATCCAGAATCAGATCACTTACACTGTCTGACTGATATGAATGACAATCACAGTTGGCTTTTTTATGGGCAGGTTCATTGCTGATACCACCATAATATACCACCAGTATAAAAAATAAAAAAATTATGTGTGTGGCTGAGACCATTGCTGATACAATATCAGATGAATGTACATCTGATATTGCATGCCCTGCTTATTGACAGCATTCTCTGATCCTAGTGTATGAGTTTAATCAGCAAACATCAACAGTCAATACCTTAATATCATCAATTACATAAAAGAATGTCCCCGTTATCACATTTTTTATTAATTGCATGAGCAAAGTCAGGTCTGCCACAGTCTGATGTATGTCCACAGGCTATTCTTCAACAAAAACTAAACAAATGTTTTCAGTTAACTGCTAGACTATTGCATCATTTGAACTTCTGGCACCAATAATGACGAGGAGAGCTATCATAAGAGAGTACGTTTCTAAATTGCCAAGTATCAGAAAAGGATTCATTCGATGTGGTGGGTCACGTATAAACCAAGCCATGTGTGTTCTGACTCAGTATCAGAGGCCTCCGGCCTTTCACGTGTAAATTCTGCTTTAGAAGCTGTGTTAGACATGGTAACATCTATAAAGACATGGGTTAATGGGCTAAAACCAGACCCTGTGACAGGACTGATCTGTGGCTAGAGAGACCCTGATATACGTTACATACAAATGACATGCTGTAAGTGGCAAACTGTAAATGACATACTGTAAGTGACATGTTATTTTCCAGCAAACTCACTCAGGTTTCCACATTCTATTCTCAGTTCTCTCTTCCTCTGTGGACTGTTAGGTTTCCTTTCTGACATGTTTAAGGAAAATCAAAATTCATGTGGCAAATTAGCTGCCCGAAGCTGTTAAAAAGCTCATTGGTTTCCTAAAGAAATAAATGCACAGTGCATGAATTAAAAAAAATGTTATTTAAAAATGTTGGTAATGCTACACACTTGAATGAAGACATTATATATTTGTGAGGGTCAATTTACCGCAGTGAAATATCATGAAAACCAACCTGTGGGGAAATTTTACTGGTCCTCACTAAATAATAATCGGCCATATAAATGAACAAGTTGTGTTTTTCCTTAAATCTACTGTCATGCACTGTCATGCACATTTCTGTGAGGGTTAGCTTTAGGGGTAGGTTTAGTTTTGGAGGAAAAAATATCATTAGCTTTCTTTTATAAAAATCAATGAATGTCTATGAAATGACCTCACTAATATAGTGAAACAAATGTGTATGAGATTTTGGAACTATCTATATCAAGCGACTCAATTCCCAAACTGCTGAGAATTGAAAGTCCATCTGTGAGTCATATTTTCAATAACCGTCCAGCATGCAACAGGCCACATCTGCATCTCATGAGGCCTTTGAGCAATCATTGCTCCACATTCAGAGACCTGAACTCCAGCTACACGCTCGTATTACAGTGAGCCAGCAGGCTGTCGTTCTTTGAAGAGCAGTAACTACACTGATTGTCATAGGTGCTTGAGCCAGACTTGATTTCTCTAGGGAGACAATAAATACTTGCACATGAAGTTAAGGCATGAAATTCAGGACTGAGTTGACGATAAAGTAAACCACAAATTCAAAAGCTTCTACATTCAATGGCTTGACGTTGTTTGAGGGAATATGTGGTGTGTGGAGCTCAGGTTTGCATGCTAAGATGATTTCATCTGGTTTTCTACAGACTGCAAAATCAAATATTTGAAAGTAGATTAAATTAAATGTTTCCACTTACTAGCCACTCTAATGTATTGACTTCCTTACAAAATTATTCCTTAAAAAAATTATTGAATTTAAACTTAATTTTTTTTTCTTGGTCTATTTTATTTATATATTTTATTAAATTATAATATGAATTTACCACAGTTAGTTGTATTGTAATTATTTGGCCCGTTTCTGCCACCTTATGGACACTATGAAAAAGTCATAAGAAAACGTGCAGGAAACATTTCTATTAAGTTTACAGCTCAAGGAAAACTGTAAGTTTGTCATGAAATCACTCTAAAATGAATGTGTGCTTTTATACATGAAGATACAAATCTCTGAAAGTATTTCATTTTGGAAGAACATACTACTGGCTGTTATCTTTCCTTCAAACAAAAAGATTTAAGTGCAGTAACAGCTTTAAAAATATGTCATATGTAGTATGCATAATATGAAGAATACTACATTTTGCATGTAATAATCATGCATTGGCTTTTTTCATCCCCAGAAAAATTTGTGTTTTTAACACAGGCTAATTAACTTTCTATGTTATGTTGCAGACAAATAAGTGGGACCTGCTACACTACATCTTGTCAAAATGCCATATGTCAAATATTATATTCGTTAAAATGTTTTTTTTATTTATGCTGTTGACATGCTGTTAGTTCATGACTCCGTCAGTCATTCAATAATTATTTCAGAATCTTACATTTAAAAGCATAACAGCATATGGCAGTAGAAAATCTCTGGCGAGTATAAAGTGAATTACTCATTCATGCCACGTCGCACTCGAACTAATTCGATACACCCAGTTAAATCAGGCTATATCAAAAGCTCCACGTCTCAGGGTAAAATAGCCACTAAGAACCAACAGGGGGCACTCTTGGCCATACAAATTTACAAAAGCATATAACTAGTGCAGACAGCTGGAAATTGCAGCTTTTCTTCAGACATTTTTCATTATACAGACCAACTTGTGCAAAACATATTTTATTTCGTATCATAATGAATTGCTATTTTAATCAGATTTAATTAAAATGCATTGTGCTAAACTGTCAAATGAAACATGATTGACTGGTCAAAATAGATAGAGGGTTTTTTTTCATATAACAGGTAAAAATAATCAATATCCTCTTTAATTTCACATAATACAGCAGTCAAAGACAACTTCACAAATGGCACTTCATCAATGACAAACTTAACACAGATCATTTTCTTTAACGTTCACAATAATCTGAATCACAGATGATTAGCATATATTTTAAGGCCTGAAAAAATAACAAGAGCATTCTAAAATAATAACCTCTATCAATAACGAATCATTTTATTGGCGAGTCGAGGATTTCCTCATATTCCTCTCTTTTGCTCTTTCCCACCCAGTAAAGCTTTACGGCCGTCAACACGACAACACTGATTATGATGATGAGACCACCGATGATGTCATAGACGGAGGGAACCATATGGAGAACGATGAGCTGGAGAAACATGGCCACAACAATCTCCATGTGCTGCACTGTGCTGACGAGAGCAGGGTGGAACTTGTTGAGCGCGTAGTAGACCCCCAAGAACGCCACAGTGGAGCAGAAGCAGATTCCGATGAGATACCCCCACGTCTCTCCATCCAGTGGAATGATGGGCTCTTGCAGGATGAACATAGTAGATAGCCCCCATATCGTTCCCGTCCAGCCAAAGGTAAAAAGTGCCGTCCACATGCTCACCCTCTCTTTGATTGCCCTGTATATGATCATAGACAGGGCGGCCATCAGCCCTGCCATCACTGTCATAGTGTAGCCAAAAGCCTCTTTCCAGAAACCTAAAGACCTGTGTTCGCCTACAATGTTAGGGATCATCACCAAGCAAAGACCAAAGACGCTACTAATGACTGTCACCACGTCTGTCATTCCCAGCCGCTCATCGATGAGTAAAAACGCCAGTATGGCACTGAAGACCGTCGTGGTGGCTCTCCACATGATGGTGCCATTGCTGGGAGGCACGATGGCGAAGGAGGTATACGCGCAAGTGATGGAAATGACATTGCACACACCATAGAGGAAAAGCCGCAGTCTGTACCCTTGGGGCCCAAAGGGAGGCTCCTGGTAATAAAACACTACAGCAATGGACAGCACCTGGATGACAGAGCGGATGAAGAGAAGCTCTAGAGATGGAACCCTGGAGCGATCAGCAGCCAGACGTGTGAGGAGAGCAACACAGCCGTGAGCGAGAGCCGCCCCGAACAGAGCGGCCCATGTCATGCGTGAGGCGAACACAGAGGCCTCCCCAAAACTCTGCAGCTGACCTCCAACCCCTTTATCCTTCTGATCTCCTGGTGGTTTGGACCGACCGTCTAGGGCACCAAAAAAAGTTCTGCCTGGCTTACTGGAAGTGAGATGCTTCTTGTCTGAGGTCTCTTCAATAAATGAGCCAAAGTCTTCGAAAGATGGAGCATCATCATAGCCCTCATCTCCAGGCTGGGGAAAGTGAGTGGCATATTTGACCGTTACAGTGTTGGGGTGGATTTTGACTCTCTTCTTGGGGCCAAGCAGATGCTTTGTTGGCGGCTCGTCCATTTTCGTACAAAACCAACAGTCAATTAGCTCCTGAATATGAATGGAAAATATTGCACACAGATCAATATATAATTATTATAAATATAAATATTCAGTAATAAAAATTTGAAATCTAAAACTTACATTCAACAGCTCAGGAAATGGTTTTAAAATGACAGATTTCTTACTGAGACATATAAGACAAACATTCTGGTATACTGTGGGTATTTTTAGATCTAAAAAAAATACATTTTGTCCCCCTCAAATACCTACATAGACTGAAATCTAACAAACTATTTCTTTACATAAACCAGTGATCCAGATATTACATGACTGTTAATACACGTAGGCTATATTCAAAGCATTTATTATTATTTCCAGCAATGGGCTAAAGAAAACAATAATTGTCTAGCTTATACGCTTTTTGGGAATACGGTCAGTGATCATGACGTTTGATTCAATGATGTCACTTGACGCAAAAACACGAACAACGTTTATGGGAATGACATTTAGCTGAGAGCAGGTAATGAAAGATCACTACGGATTTTACACATGATACTCCACCGACTTTATGAATGAGCACAACGCGCGCTGTCAGTCTCTAGTACTACACAGCGCTGTACACCCCCATCCTTGCTGTATTTAAAAATAACATGCTACAGCCTAAGATGACAATATACGGTATACACCTAATTTATCTTATTGTTTAGAAAATTATACGCATTTATGAACAGATGTTGCAGAAGAATTGAATATCTGTTTAAAAACAGGTACGCAATGACAAAGAAAACAGATGTTCAAATGAACATCATCTCACCTGTCCTCTCAAAAACCTCTCGCCATTGAGGATCGTCGAACTGATTTGATGATTGCTCTATTTTTGAGACAATATGTCTTGCCTTCTCATTTCCATATGGAAACCTTCATAGATTTCTCCAAATGAATACCAGGGCACCTCAGCCTCCAGTCAGCTCTCAGGATGCTAGCGGGAAGGCACCACAAGGCTGTGACTCGATCCTGAGACCTCAGACGAGCTGCACGCATGAAATGATGAGGAAGATGTGGAGACGCGTTTGCTCTAAGCGTGCGTCATCATTCAGGAGGAGCATTGACGCAGTACAATTTTAGCTAACAACCGTTGAATTAGATGTTTAACTCCTGAGCATGGGATACACGTCATTATTAGAATACATTTAAGTAATTTCAAACAAGCTTATTATTTGTTGGCTTTGTAGTTTTCCTAGATACCAACAACACCTGTTAAACTGAGTATAAGGCAATCAACGTAACGTCAGCTAAAACCCATATATTTGTGCATAAACGTTGACTTCATTTTTAATGTAAAATCATTTTTAATTAAATCTAGCGCTTAAATTATACAAGTAATTGTAGCTATTGTTTATTATAACATTACAATATTATTATATAATAATATATATAATATTATTATAATATTATAAGTGTTAATTGATATCAAACGTCAATATAAAGTGCAGAGCGAAGAGTTATGTCGTCTTTATTGTTTTGACACAACAACCATATGTAAAAGTTTAAAAAAATTTAAAATTAAATGCTGACCTTTTCAGCCTTTTGAAACATGCATTACAAATATGATCAGATGTTAAGAGCCAAGCATGACATCATTTATATTTCATGACATGATCCCTGACTCCTGCTACTATGATGAGGGGAGATCTCAGTGGGAGTGTTGACCTCCAGTCAACTGGATAATTATCTGATTACACATAATAAAGTTTCACAGATACACTTATGTTAGCCAATTCATTTTAAATAAATGTTTTATAACGCATAATATCTTATGAGGTCAGACAGTTCCTTGTCTTTTTAGTAGACTAAGACAAATTCATATTACTTTGCGAAATTTAGTTATATCTTCATCTTCAAAACAATTAGATCCTGTTATCATGTCATAAGTGAATTTGTATGACTCCTCTGTTCCTAATTAGATGTTCACTGTGTTTAATATCGACAATAACCAACAAGGGCTTGTGAAAATAGTAAGGCCCTGTTTCCATAGTAACTACATCATAGTTCACCAGAACATGCAGTTCAGTTCACAGTACCAGCCATTTATCCTGAAGTGTGTATTTTTCATGCTTAAAATAGACAGCATTTGAAGCTTCCTGAGTAAACACTACATGTGGACCATTTTCTACATGTTTTTAACACTATATGGTTATTGGGACACCTGCTAACACAACAAGCCTGGTTAATTAGGTGTTCATGAGTCAGACAGGAAGCTTGATGACATCACATATGCACCGACTCATCATTAGTATTCTGTTTCACAGATAGTTGGGGTGGTTTAGGGAAATGTCTTTAGCATCTCAGTTTGCTTCTAATGAATTATAAATGCAGATTTTATGTGGCTGTGTGAATGCTCTGTCTGTTAGTGTGCATTTGACTCCAGTTCTTTACCACAATTGTTGCCAGCAGACAGATCAGTAATTGAATAAACCTTAGACACTTCCAAGCCCTTTGCTTTTTGCTCTGGTGTGGGGAATGATGGATGAAACTCATTCCACAGGCACAGAGGACAAAGCCAGTATCAATTTTATTATCTCTATACGGCCCAGTGAAGGTGCATTGTCACATTTAGAAGACAAGTAACTGAGCATGATTCATGATTCATGTGGCATATTTGTGGAATGTTTAGTCATTTTCATTACATTGTTTCCAATTTGTAGTGTAGACTATTTGTTTACAACAACTTGTAGATAAGATAAATGAAATAAGATAAATGAAAATGGGTCCAATTAACTGTTTGTTCACCTCATGAAATCAATCATTGATCTTGGTTCCAAATGAAAACATTCAGTTTGCTTACTTTCAACTTTTTAAGTCTTTACATTTAACAATTTATCACGCAGAAAAATCTACTACAGCATGCCCACTTTTAACCAGAAATGTGTCTTTTCATACAAACAATTTGTTTTTATTACACAGGCCACACAATGCATCATGGGACAATATTTGCTCATGGTACCTCATCATTGGGAGCATTGTATAACAGTTTTAATAACTGAAAAAAGCAGAAATCCATGTGTCCCTGAAATTGCATTGAGGACAACGTGAAGGGAAAACAGAAGCAGAGTGACAGTAAGACAAGACAGCAGAGGGAAATGAGGGTGTTAGAACTATATCTGAAAAATACACTATTTTCTGCAACAGTAAAAATAATGATAGGTTATTGGAATATGGATGTAAAGTCATACTGAAAATAACTGTAATAATTGTTCAAAGCGTCTCCTCATGCAGGATTCATGGAGTTTTAAGTATAAGGTAAAGTAATAATAAAGCAGATGATTCTTTTATTTGCTTTATTTGCAGTTATTTTATTACTCCATTGCCCAAATAAAGATGAGTCATTATGTATTAAGGCCTAAACAAACTTTGCACGAGCCATTGATTTATTATCTTACACTTCAAAGACATTTGAAGATTTGTTTTTTCCTGCGTGTCATTTAAACCAAGCGCTAATCTTCTAGCATCAATTTATGTGAATGTAAACAGACAGGATTTAGTTGATGTTGAAACCAAATTCATTAAATGGATCATCTCACTAAAGCATTGTAAAGATTAATGTAAGGTAACGTATGTTGTTTTGTCTGAACATAAGTGGTCAACTTATGTTTCCCGTTTTCATTTTTATCAGAGGTTTTCATATAAAGTTGTGATGGCACGAAACCGGTACAGTCAAGTTCAAGCTAAATAACAGATTCATATATAATATTTGCTGAGTACAGCTGTTATGAACAGGGCAGTAGATGTAAACCCTGGGCTTTCAGTTACTTAAGAAAGAAAAATTTCTGCAAGCCTGTTAAATTTAGTCCAGCCTCAAAAACCCCTGACATGTTAGATAACCTTCTCCATGATGAGTTAGTCATTGTCAGTGACACTCACAGTAACACTGAAAGAGCAGAGAGAGAGAGAGAGAGAGAGAGAGGGAGAGAGAGAGGAAGAAAGAGAGAGAGAGAATTAGACAGTGTTGCAAATTTTACATTTGCAAAAACTACATTCTACCTTCATCAGAAAATTTGTCAACAGATGAAAAAACCTGTAATTATCGGGTAATTTAACGAGGTCTTTAACTTCATTAAATGAATTATTGACCAATGCATTGACTATACAATTAATTCCGACCTAGTTTGCTTGGTAAAAAGACATCTCTCAGGACTATAAATGCAAATTTAAATTTACAATGTAATGTAAAGAGGTCCCAGTGATCTGTTTGTTCAGCTTGGTCTCAATAAACCTTAATGATTGTGCAAATCAGGCCAGTGTGTTCAGGCCCACAGTGTGTATTCAGCTATCAAAAATAGTACAAAGACCTTTAAGTGTCTGTGAGAGTCTCCGATGACACAATTTCACCGACCTCTTCAGAAAATACATCATCCAAGACCCAAGCAGTGTAAATGAGAAGTGTCCCTCGACAACATGATTGTAAAATGCTGAAAGATGATGGATGGAGCTTATGGGTTCTGCCTGGCCCGCTGGGATTGGCCATCATGACTCTGAGTGTGTATGGAGTGTTCTCAGCCTCATCCATTTTTTATTGCTGCAACACCAAAGAAAGAGGGGAAAAGTGAAACAGACACTGCAAGAGCTCACGACAAGGTTATGTGCTGTAAAAATAGAGCCAAACCCTGTGGCTGGACATTGCTGCTCTTAGATGTCCTTGATTCAAAGACATTTAGTAGATATTGTGTATTTAAGGGACGGGGAGTGACACTGTGTTGACAGCACCACGCTGTGCCATTTTTCTCATAGTGCCTAAAGAAACAATGACCTCGCAGATATCTTTTTTGTTAAGAAAGATATCTAAACATCTAAACAAGATGGATTTGCACAACAAGAAAAATAACATAGGTTACTTGTTTGAATTGAACTTATTTTAAGAGAGAATTTCTCTCTTATATTGTATTAAATAAAGTTTATTTTTATTGCCGTATTAATTATTTTTTCTTCTTGTCTCCATATAACAGAAATGTTGTGAGGTTTATGCTTAAAACATATTTTTAAATAAACTGGTGTTTCTGTATTTTACTGAAAAATTAAACAAAAAAACAAAAAAATATATTTATGCAACATGTTCATAACTACAAGACAAGGGCGGCGTTAGGAGGCCTTAAACAGGAAATACAATGACAGATAAGAGGAGTCTATGTGTATGTACAAAATGAGGCCAAAATGTATGTGTTGTGTCTGCATGGCTGTGAGGATGTCAAGTTAGTCCTGTCTTTCTTAATCCCACAAATGACTCCCCTAAATGCAACTTTTGAATTGTACTTTATGTTCAGCTCTACAGGATCTGACATCTGTGAAGAGCAAATATCATATTCAGAATTGCCTCTGCATCTCT
>JAZGTI010001272.1:0-46471 GCA_036877585.1 Botia kubotai
AACGCAGGTCGTTGCGACGCTGGCGTTCCAGGATGTTGTGGTTTCGCCGCCTCTCGCTGTCCTCCGAGTCCGAGCATCGCGGGCTGCTGGTTTCGCTCGTTCTGATTCGCTGGCCTGGTGCTGTGTTCATGGGGGAGTTTGCGGAAGAGTTCTGACTCCTGGTAGTGCGTAGGGTGCTAGCGCTGTTGTCGGTTTTGAGTTTCTTGCTAGGAGGAGCGGTAGGAACATCTTGCTGGTCGGAGTTAAGAGATGGGCCTGCATAGTTATGCTGCTGCTGCTGGTGTATGAAGGTTACTGACGTCCTCTTCAGAATGAACTCCTGTGGAGCTTCACTCACCTCTGTGCCCGATCGCCCCCCTGCAGGGGCCTGAGAGTTAGAAACAGATGGACCAGTGTTGATAAGCTCTCTGGTGGTGGAACGTCTTTTCTCCACTGTGACGACATCAATCTCCTTATCATCGTCATCTTTATCGTCATCATCTAGCAAAGGAGAAAAAAATAGGTTAGGTTTGCTGTTCCAAGCATTCATTGGTAAAACGCAGTGCATGCGAAAGAACCAAAGATACACGCGTGTGAAAAAGATTTCTTAAAGGAAACATGTTTTCCTGTGGGTGTGTGCTTGAATGTCTTTGTGTGGGCAAACGAGACACAGAAACGGAGACAATCTGCAGATGTTCTGTCAAACACACAGGAGAGGGATTCTGTCCAGACCGGACCACCTCAAGTTTACTGTCTGCTTACTGACACACACCCTCGATTCAGTGTCTAATGAGGGAGTTTATCAAGTTCATGAACTTTGTCAAGTGGTTTAGATGATGACAGGATGGTCTCAGTGTGACAGTGAGAGTTGTGTTTATATGTCACTTAATCCACACATGAAGAGTGTTTACTGCAGCCATCTGCCTGCGTTAACCCAGCGGACAGGGAACATTCTCACAACGTTGACTAACGTTCTCTAACGTTGCTGCATTAGAAGTTTAGAAGAAAATGTTGTTTTAATGTTATAATGTTAATACAACTTTTAAGAGGCTGGCGGGAAAACCAGTCGCGTGTTGGCGGGTAACACTGATCTGATGTCTGTCTTAAGATGATGTCCTGGAGAGACGCCAAACAGACAGCTGGAGGACAGACAGAGACCCAGCCTCTCTTTTCTAATGATTTTCATTCACTGCAGTTTTTTGAAAGATCCCTCAGGATCCGTCTCGCAGACAAACACACGCACGCATGCGCGGACAGCCTCTGGCGCCAGCTCGCTTATTCTCATCCACGTGTGATTGTTGTTTGGGATCTGCATTTGAACAAGTTCTGAAGGGAAGCGACTTACTGGGGCTAGCGCTGAATTTAGGCACTTGTGTTTATGTACCCCGATCATGATGGCGTACATCTGAGCCCATTTTTTTCACGTCATCTGGCTCCTCATTTGACACTCAGATATTCTGACGAGAGCAATGTTTCAAAACAACCTAATGTGACGTAACAACAAAACGCTGACCTAAAAAATCAAATTAAAGCCTAAACTCGCCTCAGCGTTCACATCTCAATGCAGATTCAGTGGACGGCAGATGAGGACGAGGTTTTCGTATTAATTATGACTCAATGACACTCCGTATTCAATCATTAATCAAGAGCTTTCATGGACGACAACAAATATTCCCGCCATCTCCCACTTACTAATATGACACTAATGCACAACCTGTCATGTGATCAGAATAGATGACTGCCAACTATCAATTAATATTGATAGCAGTATGATAGTGTAATAATAAGCATGTGGCATTCATCATTTCATTCATTCAAAAATCATCTTATTCATAATGCAACGTGAAATGCATCAGAAAGCGTCACACTCTGCCTCATTCTTAACTTCATAACTTCTGAACGGTGACTGTATGCAAACACACCTACCGGAGGCGCTGAGCGTCTCTGCGCTGCGTCGATGCGTCGCGCTGGGGCTGCCTCTGTTAACGGGATACGTGAAAACCACCGCAGGATCCACACACTGCGGTACGGACTGGCTCATCTCCGGCGCCCTGACTGACGCGTCTTTCCTGACTGCAGCAGAGACGGATTTCCCGAGCTTCTCACTTACCACCCGCTGCAGTTTCTCCCGAGCGGAGGAGCCGCTCCACATGCAGTCCTGAAGGATGATGGACTTGTCCGTAGCATCCAAAACGGAGCCAAAGAGACCTCCGTCAGACGCCTCCCAGATGTCATCCTCCGGTAAGAGCAGGAGCTCGGAAGCCCAGTCCAACGGGTCAGTTAATCCAAAACCCATCAGTGAGTAATCCGCGGCCAACGCACCCGGATCCCCCGGAAGCGCTGCCCGGCTCGGGGAGACAGGAGGAGTGGGCAGCAACTCGAATTTACTCCAGATGTCCTCATCCGGCGGTGCGGGGTCCGGTCTGCAGAAGAAGAGCTCGTCCGGGTGAAAACAGGGCTGCAGAGAGTCAAACTCCACGTCGGAGGTCATGCTGACAGCTGCCATTCTCTCTGTTACAGGATCAATCTGTCAAACATCAACAGAGATGAGCTAAAACAGACAGTACAGCTGCTTGAAAACCACCCACATAGACAATTAAGGGGTAACATGCACATAATTCACTTATATGTCAGATACAATATCTTACTATACTGTCTACAGTCTAAGATGTCTTTTAAGTGTTCTTGCTGTCCACACTGTTTAGCATGATTATCGGTCTATTTACCTTTAAAACAGGCAAATAGATCCGTTCAATCTTTTGCATCAATGAAATCAAAGGCATGAACCACATGTAAAGCAACCTGGACCACTGACTGTAGAAGAGCCGAGCGTCTTGCCCCTGTCTGCGCTTCTTTTGCCCCTTTATCGCCGTCTGTTGCCCCGCGTTTGGAGTCGAGCATGCAGCTGAACTCTGTAGCGATTCGGGCTGTGTTGTGTTCGAAGGCTCCGCCCACAAACGGGCGGGCCACCGGGCGAGGTATTTGCATTTGCGGTGAGATTTGAGACGACATCAATTTACTTTATTATAATGTTTAATTTGACGATATTAAGGATTTAGAGCAGAATTAAATTATAGATAATTTAATGACTGCAATGGAGCAGGCGATTGAAAAGGGTTGCGAGGGTATGACCCTGCTTTTGGATTACTCACATAATCGTACATTTGTAACTGGGTGAAACGTTTTTTTATTCTAAATATGAAAGCAGTTACACAAGCGTGATGAACTGAGAGGTATGAATGAATCAGAGTCAGCAGCTTCGCTTTATTTACGGTCAGGTCAGTAAGGTAATCCGCAGTGTCGACTCATTAGCGCCGCCATGTGACCACGAGATTGCGCCTTCGCAGCCCAACGAGAGCACTCATCAGCTACCACTCCAAACCCAAAAAAGCGAGTCTGTCGGTAAATAATGTATTAAATATTAGCTAATACTAAAATGAATGAAATGAATCGTATTTGAGAATAAGACTGTAGTTTCGAGGAGAACTTGGAATTTAATAGTTACTGAGAAAAAGTCTCCCAGGTGACAACTAGCCCCCGGTCTCTCTTAAATGCTTAAGGTGCACAGCTTTGCCTCTCTGATGACAACAGTGCTTTGTGGAACACAGCAGGAGAGGAGGGGCTGTGTGACTGAGGGGAGTGAGAAGGGAATCTCTGCTTCTGTGCTGGACTTGTTCAAAAGTTCTGGGCAATCTGGAGCTGAGACTGAGAGAGCAGCTTGAATGGTCCATCTCTCTCTCTCTCTCTCTCTCTCTCTCAGTCACACGCACACACACTGAGCTTCATCTTTATCAATCATCAGATCTGTCCATCACAGGTTCCACAGTGGCACATCTTCTTAACAAACACCAGACAAACTGAACGTTGTTTCTGCTCAGCAGAATTCAGTTATTAACCTCCAACCCTTCCTTCCTGTCCCCACACAGAAAAATCCTCCCACAGCATCCTCATACCTGCAGGGAGGGGTGCTTTGCTCCTGTAGTGAGATAAGAGAGAGGGGGCGTGTGTTTTTAATTCCTGCCTTCACAGCTGCTTTTATAAACCTGTGTGTGACATGTTGAATTCATTATCTTTATTTACAAATCTGTGATGTGAAACCTGCCTCTGCCTCTTCTCTCTGGGTGTCTTTAACAGTGGTTTTGTTGCTACATATGCTGCATGCTTTTGTTTGATTTCCCCTCTGGTTCAGGTAGACAGAGATAAAAGATCTCAGAGCCTCAGTCAGTGTAAAGAGAAATTCCACCGTGCTGACTGAAATCTCTGACAGTCTTTACCACAGCTTCAGCTATCTGTCACATTTCCAAAAGGCCAAAAATAGATTTCTGAAACCTAATGTTAAGAAACATGAAATAATCTAAATTGTAGTATAATTTTGTTTTTAATCATTGAGGTTCACTTTTAAGTGGGAAAGCACCAGTAACATTTATGTCTGTCTGTATTCAGTTCACATAATCAGTTCAGATTGGGAATAAACCTGTTGAGTGAAGCTGTCACTCATTTTAAGAACTTGTTTGTCCGAGTTGTGACAGTTTAAGCTCTGGTGAAATGTGTTCAGTTTAAGAGGCTGTGATAGATCAGAGCGGAGTGTATGTGTGTGTATTTTCTGCCTTAACCGGACAGATTAACAACCTGTTGTTGAAGCTTAAAAACTATCCACTGACCCGCCATGAATCTCTCTTGTTAGTACTAGTTAAGATAGTCTGTGGGTTTGTGTCTACATGTGTAAATGTGACTTTAATTAAATAACACAAAATATTTGCACTTAATATCTACAGATTAACTACTTTTCCCGCATTTCTGTTTATTTTCTCAACATATAACAAATGTAAACAGACAGAGCAACAGTCTAACTGGTCCAGTAAGTGTTAATGATCAGCTGTATGGCTGCTTCTGTAAGGCAAAACAAATATCTACACGGTTCTTAATCTAACAGTTTACAGACATGACTAACAATAACAGATGTTTGTTTCCAGGAGGCCCACACACACCCTTTGCTTTGATGGTTTGGTTGAGGAGATGTGGTTTCCCGTCAAATGGATAAGGACTAAAGATAAGCGCTTCAGAAATACGCCACCATGTTTGTGTGACATTTAAAGATGCAGTAACCCAGCTAACTGGAAACATTCTCAGAACATTCTTTAAAAGTTCTGTGAAAGTTCTCTCAGAAAACCTTTTTATAATATATAATCATGTATATCTTATAAATATATAAATCATATATTAAAAACGTCCCTCTTAAGTGGCACTTTCTGTTACGTGCCCAATCCTGCCTGCATCAGATCTCACTCGCTTGTGAGAAATGTGTGGAAGAGAGGGATGAGACGGAGGAGCTGAGAGGAGAGATAAGAGCATCCACATACAGGAACGTTTTACAGGTTTGGGCCGGGCTTAGAGTCAATGGGATGTTAGAACAGGAATAAACAGGAAGAGTGTGTGTGTGTGTGTGTGTGTGTGTGTGTGTGACTGGTTATCTGGCTTTTGAGAACTCCTCTCCAGTCTACACTAACTACCACATTCCTGCCATCATATGATCACCTGTGAAAGGCGTCATATGTATTTTCAGTTTTTATAGGACTCAGAAATAGAGACTATTGGAACACTTTGTGGAGTGTCAAATGTAAATTATAAAATGTTTAAATATAATGATAAAGAATGATCTTAAATACGCCGCCCTCGTCAAAGATCTCTGAAACAGAATTCAGTTCACCCGACATGCAGAGACAAGATATGAAATAACAAAGCAGGGCTGGTCCGCTTCTCACCCTCCAACCAGTTTTTGCCTGCGATCAATTTGTCCTTTCAGAAAACCAAAGGTCAAAAACAAACACTTACATAAACAAACTGTTTGAAGGGAAAGTGAGAAACTGAGTGTGGAGGATGGGAGAGTTAATTCTCGGACACCCTGCGGCCGTGCTGAGAATGCAACTGCAAGTTTGTTTTTGTGTGTATTTGCACGTCACACATGCGACAACATGAATTGAGACGCTTTTGCATTCATGTAAATGTTTACAAGCAACGCTACACAGGCTGCTGTTTGTGCGGGGGGCAGCAGCACTGGGGTCATCGGCTGCCCCCCACCAGCCTTCATCTTGGTTCTGACCCCTCTCTCTCTTTATCATCATGTGATCAAATTAAAATCAATTAAAAATAATGTTCCTCTGGACTGAAGTGTCACTATTCAACAAGTGAGAATCTGTGTCTGTGTCTCTCAGATGACACGTATCGGCTTTCTGTTCTCTGGATGAACCTCCTCTTAGAACTCACAGCTAACAGGAAGTCAGATCGCCACTGACCAGTGTGACTTCCTGTGGAGGGCATGTCTGGAGAGGAGGCCCACGGGAAATGAGCATAATCACAGCCATCAGCATAATTAAACCTCTTTAAACCACCCAGAGAGAGAGAGAAACCGAGCGAGAAACAGGAGGAAAGTTCACAAGACACAGAGACATTCATTCATTCATTCATTCATGATGTCACCACATGGCAGCACATGATGACAGGAAGTGAGCATGAAGTCATTCAACCGGATCTGAACGAGGGTCAAACACTCTATAGAGTGTATACATACATAAAACTCAATTCATGGAAATAAGATCACACACACTTTTGGATCTTAAAAAAGCCTCAGTTGTGTTTCTGATGTGATCTTTTGATCTTTGAGCAGCAGCTTGTGTGTTGATGTTTTTGTCATGTGTAGAAGAGATATCACAGCCTTGAGGGGAATATGGGTTCAGATGAGTCTCATGTGACTCAGAAATGCTCTCAGCCTCCAGAATTCCTTTACAACTCACAATGTGTGTTCATTCGCCCTGACATACATGCTAACAGAACTTTAGCATTTTTAGTATCAAAGAACATCTTTTTTTTTTTTTTACAACAAAAACATTCTGAATGTCCCTAAAAACAATTTGTCCCCAAAGTATTAAGCAGGAACACACACAGAAAGAGAGAGACTGTTTTAGTATCATTTCATTAGCAAGAAGTCTCTCCTTCCTGAAGGACTGAATGTGATGTCATTTCCTGTGGCACTTACAGTTTAATTGAATAAGAAAAGTTATGAGCTGCTGTGGCTGATGACAGAGGAGAGGAAATGTGAACCCACCCAGACACACACACACACACACACACACACAATTAGGCATCAAACTCAATTTAAGTGTGTGTGTGTGTGCATGGCTGAACATTACGTGTGTTACACACCATATCCTGTTTCTCTTACACCTCTTGACAGCTGACCCAGCAGGGGTCGTGACCTGTGGGTTTATCTTTAGCTTTGATCAACTCTTATTCATTCCCAATATCTGTGTGACTCTCCCTCCAGGGACACCTCTCTCTCTCTCTCTCTCTCTCTCCCCAGCAGCCAGGAGCTGGAGGGTAAGGGGTCAAAGGTTGGGATGCCTGAGAACCTGCCAGTGTTGCCATGTCACGACAGTGCAGGACGGACCACTGACTGACCACTGACTGACCACTGACTGTCCACTGACTGACCACTGACTGACCACTGACTGACCGCTGACGGACCACTGACTGACCACTGACTGCTGGGTTTCAGTTTATTCATGATTACAGACAGCTGAAACAAAATTTTTATTTTGAATGTTCTAGCAACATTTTGTAGATGTTATATTAACCTGGTAATAAGAACATTATTAAACATTTTAAAATTCTATAATGTTTTTATAACAACTCACTATCAACTTATGAGTATCTGTTACTGTTACTGTAGTTGTGATTAGCAGAATTCCCACAGGACATGGAATTGAGGACAGGAATGGAATCAAGGAGACGAGATGAGCGACCAGGGACCCCTTTATCCCCCAAATCCACATTCTCAGAGAAGCCTCAGAGGACACGAGGAAATGAGGCACAGCACCACCTCTAAACTCTGAGGTTTTGATGTGCCGAGCTGTGTGGATACTGTAGGCATTTATTTGTTTTATAACTGATCCTGGTTCAGCTCCAGCTGAGGTGAATAAAGCAAAGACTTGAGTTCTTTTGTGGAAGAGAACAAGAGAAGCTTTCTCGGCTTGTGTATGTGTGACATTAAAAGACATCTTTAGTATCATTTTCTGTGTTATGTAGTTTCTGCACAAACAAAATCATCGTACCAAAACATCTGATTCCAGAAAAACATGTTGATTGAATTATCCATTCAAAGTGACAAAAAATTACAGGCGTTCTTGTGCAAACAAATTCACGCGTTCACTCTAACAGACTTGAGAAATAACATACTGGAGAAATCATGTTCAGTGAGCAAAACCTTTTTACAAAATTTACAACCCTTTACAAATACAATCCTTTTCCTGTATCGGTTCTGAAGGTTCTGATCAGGTTTGCTGATCAGAGGTCAAAGTTCACGCTGGGTTTAGAATCATCTTCACTGACATAGACTGAAGCTGCAAGATACACCAGATACTGTGCTATTGTGATTAAAAGATGTCATCTGTGTTACCTGCCAGAGGAACATTGAAACATTGTTCATTGCCAGGTGCACAGGAAATGCCCTATGGGCCTGGTGGGCGGAACTTCCTGTCTGTTTTTTAACTGTAATCCGTCATAAATCACTCGTAACAGTCAAACTGCGGGTAAAGAACAGGTGAGCGCTTCCTGGAACGTGACTGAACAAATGTACCGTTTGACATGTTTAATCCATCTTACAGATGAAGAGCAGAGAAATTGAGTCAAAGAGACAGAAAAACACAAATCTTTATCCATCTTCATTTTGATAAGTTTCTGTTGCTGGATGGAGGTTGAAAAATATAAGGTGACATCATCATGTGAGAAAAATCCAGCTATTTCAAATAAATCTGCAGCAGTCGCCAGGGGCGTAGCACCAAATTCTGGGCCCTATGCACAAGCAGTGGCCATGGGCCCCCGTAAGCTCAAGGTTCACAACTACCTACAACTACCTCACTCCTCAGGGGCCCTCCCCCCACTTTTCACCCAACTACGACGCCCCTGGCAGTCGCCGTTTAGCATCTCTGCATTAAGTGCGCCACCTAGTGTTAGTGTCGCAGCAAAATATGCCTCACAGACAGTTCATGTGTATAAACGTTTGGATTTGCTATTATTTAATCAAATCTAGATTTAGTTTCAGATCGAGTCCTTTGAACATTCAAACATTTCAATTTATCACATTAAGTATTGAATATTAAAAAACTAAAACAACAAGAAACATCATGCTTTTGAAGTTTATTTAAAGATGACATGCTTTGCAGAAAAAAAAAAACTTTTTTTATCAAGTGAAAAAAACAATATTTATCAAGTGAATTTTCTTTGCATGTGAAACAGAACTGAAATGCATTTCTTCTGCATGGTTAGTGTTTTTTCCAGAAATCAGAAATTAATTGCGATGAAATGCGCGTGAGCTTCAGAAAGCTTTGAAGAGCTGGCGGGGCAGATAGCCGAGATGAAGGAAGGATGTTTGTGCGTCTCTCTCCAGGACGGCCAGTTCTCGTACGGTTGGGGCCAGTATATCCACATGACCCTTATACAGACCACCTATAGAGTGAGGAGAACAGGTAGAGATATGTGAACAATATATAATGAGGACATGCAAACATATAACAGAAGACACACTCACCCCCTGCAGCCCTGCGCTGCCCGTAAGTCACTTTACCATCAAACTCATCCACGGGGACTTTGATGTCGGGTTCACACTGAGTTATGGTGCATTTCAGATGTTCCTCTATTTCTGACAACAGCTAAAACAGAACCATAAAACTCTGTAACACCAGCACCAGATTTAACAGACAAAGCTGTGTTTGTCTGTGTTCAGGTCTGTGTCTGTTTTAGGTGTTGTGCTGCAGTCTGAGAACTACAGAAGGCTGTAATAGATGTTCTCACCTCTTTCTCATTGTACCATATGGTGCATCCTCCGTTTTCTTTGAGTCTGGTGTTAGAACATCCCTTACCTCTGCTGGAACAGACATGATACCAGACCTGTGTGTAAACCCCCCCCCCCCACACACACACACAAACACACACACACACACACACACACACAAACACACACACAAACACACAAACACACCATTAACACACAAACACACCATTAACACACACATTCTATGAATTCCATGAATTCCGTTTTGTGCTTTACTTCCTACTTGCCTTTTCTTTCTCCATAGCAACCAGCGATATCGCCAGACCCATTCTGTAGTTACATCACAAGCATTCACGATTGACTGACCGTCAGCACAAATACACATTCACACGTATCCTCATGAAACCATAAAGAATGAGTCTGAAGATGAAGGATAGCTGCACGTCACCTGTCTGCTCGGCCAACTCGTCCAATGCGATGAACGTAGTTCTGCTTTTCATCCGGTAGAGTCACATTTATCACTGCAGAAGAGAATATCACATTTAGAGCTGTGCAGTACACAGAGGTCAATAAAAACAACGAGGTATCCTGTGATATCCCACAAGTTTAATGGTTATTAAAATATTTTTAATTGTGTATGATGGTGGTTAAAAGTTATTTTTTGTTTTAAGTCTGACTGAAATCAGTTTCATGAGGGGGTACCGTTATACAAAAACTCAAAACAGCTGTCTTATATTTTAGATACACCCGAGAGTCATTTCAGACCTCTGAAGTGGAGAAATCTTGTCCCTTCTCTCTTACCGTACGGTACACCGTGTATATCAATTCCTCTAGCTGCCACATCTGTACAGATCAGAAACTTCACTTCCTGTTTCTAAAGCAAGAACGACAGACAAGATCTCAGAGTAACTAAGATTTTTAGACAAGTCATTCAGTCCACTGTACCGTATTTTGTGTGTTTTACCTTGAATCGCTCCAGATTATATTTGCGTTCATTCGGTTTCCTGTCACCATGAAGACAAACACATGACAGCTGGTGTCCTTTCTTATCTGGACCTGCAGGACGAACCATCACTCAAGCTGAACATCTGGAGATGATGCCATACGATGGTTCTGGAATTGAGAGCTGAGTGCCGGGCTCACCTCCTCCCTGCTTGATGAAGTAAAGCTCCATGTTATCACAGTCGATCTTGGTCCTGCAGAAGATGATGGCCTGGTCCATCTTATGCTCTTTGATGGCTCTCACTGTGTATTCTCCCTTCAGGATCTTGATGGCTTCTGACCACATCTCTAGCAGAAATATCAGAGGATTCGGTTACTTCTAGAACTTTGTATCAGGCTGAATCAAGGTCCTTTAAAATGTTCATAATGAGTCACATGGGCCTGGGATCTGCAATCGGAGATGTCTGCATGATGCTGGTGATCAGGCTGGTGGATCTCACCTGGCGTGTTGGCTCCAGGTCGCGTGTCGTCTTTGGCGTGAACTTCATCGGTCTGTGAAGACAAATGATCAGAATTCCAGAGCACATCTGCACAGATAATTCTGACCCATTTTCTGTGGTGGGACCATGGACCTAACAAATGCTAACATTCAAATAAACATCTAGCCATATTTTAATGACTCAGCACTATGAGCTCTATGGTTGAGTCTGGATGCATACAAGAGTGAGATCTTAAAGCTGCATCTGTAACATGTTGCTGATGATGATGGAGCGATTGTAGTTTGTACTTACAGCAGTTGCTTAGATTCAAATTTTTCTTCCACAGAATTTATTTTTTTATCCACGGAACTGTATGTTTCAAAGATGGCGAGAGGCAAAAGTTTCATATTGCAGCTTTAAGCATGAGTTACATTTGTGTACCCTGATGTGGTTCTTGCCCAGTCTCTCCCACAGCTTGTCAGATTTGGGGTTGACTGGCACCACCACGTGATGGACAGTTTCTGGCACAGAATCTTCCCCCTTCAAATCCACCCACGTGGGGAAATGCATGATCCTCTCCGACAGCTTCTTCACTTCAAACGAATGCAGTGTGGCAGAGCAAACGATCACCTGCAACAGGAGGAGGTCACTGATGAAGACCTTCACCAGACATCACTCATGGAAAGCAGATCTAGAGCTTTAATCACCTGCAGCCTCTTGCCGTCTGACGTGACCTGAGGGATCTGATTATAGACCCTCATGATGAAGTCAGTGTATCCGGCTGTGAGGAGCCCATCCTGGAGACAATGATTCAGCCAAAAATCATCATCATTATTTTCTTTTAGAAATCTATTTTTGATATGCAGTTTAAAAAAATAAAAGTTTTACTTTCAAACTTTTTACTCTGAACTGCACTGAATTGTACAGAATTGAAAGAAAAGTCTAATGAAAGTGTTGGAACGTACACACTCATCCAGCACCAGGAAGCGAACTTGGGATAAATCCAGTTTTCCTGTAGATATGAGATCATCCAGTCTGCCTGGAGTCCCGACTACAATATCAACCTGAAGGAAAAACAAAGTTATACAAACAGATCAATTACAGAAAGACGCATTCTGTTGTGATGTCAAAGATCTGGACACATACCCCACTTTCTAAAGTGGAGAGTTGTTCTCTGGCAGCCACTCCTCCGATGATCAGAAGATCCCTGCAGGAACATCATCACGCTCAGATACCTCCAAACACTTCACCACCCACCAAAATAAGAAAACTCACTGCAACTCCTGTGTCACTCCCAGCTCACCTCAGTTTGGGCTTCTCGACATATTTCTTGAACTGGTTGACATTGTTGAGGGTTTGTTCAGCCAGTTCTTTAGATGGTTCGATGATCAGAGCTTTGGGGGAGTTGGAACTGGATTTGACCTGACTCACTTTAGCGCTGCCTGAGGACAGAAACAAATGACTGGCAGAATGTGCAGAAAACGTGAATTAAATATGACAGCTGTGAGCAATAATCAAACAATCTGATTTGGAGATTACCTGTCTGGGTGGATTTGACCACATGGCCATCTGGAGCCTGAGTCAGAGCTATGAAGCCAGCTTTAGGCTGGTTCTTCAGAGGTTCATCACCAAAGTTGAATTTGAGTTCAGCATTCTTTTAGAAATGCAAATATACATTTAAAGAAGATGTGAGTGGATGTAGGCGTCTAAAGAATGCTCTTAGTGTTTATATCAATCTTCAAAGAAAGTCTGTACTGGGTGCTAAAATGAGTTGCTGGCAGAGTTGCAAAGTCGAGGAATTTTGAAAATATTCCAAGTTGAAACTTGTCTTCATCTGGGTGCCATAATTCCCATATATTCCCAAAAAGTGTCCAAAATTCCCAGAATGTTGTATACCTTTAACACACAGGAAGCAAAGAAGGGCTGATTTCTCAGCTGCTGGGGGATCTCAAAAGCCAGACCCAGATCATTACCTGCGACAGCCAATCAGAAATCAGTTACAGCAACTTCCATGTGTATTCAACAACATGAGAAATTGTGAACTTAGTAATAGTTTTATCTTTTAACATTCTTTAAAATATTTAGTCTAAAAAGAGAATAACTAAAAACATCTTTTACCGTTTTTGGAAAATGACACGTGACCTTTGTCCAGATCCAGGTAGCATCCGATGGTGTCATGCATCGTGAACTCCTAAAAGACATAAATGATGTGAATGTAACACATCCTGAGTCTGAGAAAACAGCCAATCAAATTCTCTCGTGTCTCACCTCTCCATAACTGTCAAACTGTTTGTTGTTAGATTTCTTCCCAGTTCCACCAAAACCAAATCCATATTTATCAGTCCCTGAGAGTAAAAACAGAACAACAAACCTTTTAATGACATCATCAGATCAGAGGATGAGGTCATACTGAAAGACAAATGACACATACCCAAGTCCAGTGATGCCTGGCCAGTGGACCAGCCCACCCTGCACAAGCCCTGATCGTGACAGGCCACTTCATAATAATACTTCCCTGCACAGAAAGAGAGAGAATTCAGCTTCCCAAGAATTCCTCTGGTTTTAGAAACCGACAAAAACACAAAGAGGATGTTTGTTTGTTTGTTTGTTTACCTTTTGTGACTGCCTTTGTAGAACGGCAGCCGTGCCACTCTTTGAATTCTCTGCTCTGACAACACAGACCGTCTGCACCAATAGCTGAAGAAACAAAAACAGACGTTTCATTTAATAATTACAAACAAACAGGCTAAAAAAAATCAGTTATTTGTAGAGTCATTCCTCTGCCAGGGAAGCAACACAGGTTGATTTTCAAAGCAGCCTAAATGGCTTGAAATACATACGAGGTAAAGATGTCATTACACACTTACCAAACGCAGGATTTCTGTCATAGGGGTTCATCTGCCATTTACTGAACACTGAGGACAACAAACACAGACAGAAAAACAATACAACATTAGATCTCTACCACATCTACTGTACATGATCAAGTCATTTATGAAAAGCGTATCACCTGTTCCTCCGGTCTTTATGGTGCTGCGTCCCTTCTTTCCCTCCTGCTGGTCTTTAAGGGTCTCATAAACTATCTGGATGACTGGAATACTAAAGGCCTACAAGAACACACTGATTGTATTGCTGCATTTCACTGCTACTGTACACATGACGTCACAGAGAAATCCACTACTGTATCAGCAGCAGTTTCACACTCACTCCAGTTTTTCCACTGCCAGTTTCAGCGGCCTGTAAACAAAACACAGACGTGTTGAGTAAACCAACAGTTTGCTTTTAAATAGCGAGGTCTACCTCCAATGTCCTCACCACACGCACACACTGCTCACCATAAGCACGTCTCCTCCACCCAGAATCAATGGGATGGATTCGGCCTGAATGTCTGTTGGCAACCTGATGGATCAGATCATCATTCATGCACAGATAACATAACCTGAAATTCATACGCGAGACTGTAAGAGAAACAAGAGATCGTGTAGCTCACAGCCAGTCCATTTCCTCCACCGCCTGCGCAATTTCAGCCATCACTCCCATTTCTGAAAGTTTAAGCGCACAGATATAAATGTCGATAATATGTCTGATAATATGTCTGATAATATTGACAAGAAAACATTACCGCCGAACGCAGCCATGGTGTCAAACTCCTGCGAGTCCGCCCACCGGAAATAAAGTTTGACAGCGTGTTACACGAGAAATCTGTCCGTGTGCGTGTCGTGCTCGCGTACTTCAGTTCCGCACGGTCAGTTTTAATTTGCAGAACAGATTCGTAAAAACACGAACATTCTGCTATTAATAATTAAATGTTTTCGTACAAATTCTGTCTTAAAATTCTGGAGTTAACAAATGTCTCTTACGTGGAACCGTAATCGACATTCATAAATATACACTTACATTTTCCATTATATCAAAAATGACACGGACATACAGATCTGACACACACAAAACTAAAGAGTATATTAAATGATCATCTGTAATATCTTATCATGAACATATAAACTGCTCAGAGATGCTTAAGTACAAGTGGAAATGATCAAATCGTTATGCTTTTAAAGCGAATACAACAGTTTTAACATTTCACTCGAGTCATTTATTTTTTAATTCAAATCATTCATTTCTAAAAAGCAATCAGAATGATGCACATGTAGCTGTTGCTTTAAAGGCCATTTGTACAACAGTGACGCTGCGAGCTGGTTACGTCATACATGACCAACGTGCGCAACAGATCAAACGCTTGACATAAATGATGACGTTTACACATGATCGTGAATACAGTAAAGTTGTACACTTGGGTGTATTACAATTTCGATAGCTGTATGACATCACCAGATCAGACCGAATATTTTGGCTTGTCTGATGAACAATACAGCAAAGCTGAATTCGGTCTGTGACAATAGAGATTAATAATAGAAGTTTCTTTCTTTCACTCGTTGTTATGGTGATACAGCTGTTAAAATATCTCACAGAAGCACCTCAGTTTGTGTTCACACTGTACACGTAGGAAAGACAATCTGATCCACATATAATACATGTCAAATCAGAACCATTTACAACTTAAAGCTGCAATCTGTCATTTTTTGTTAGACATGAACAGAAATCAGTTACTGAGCAAGTACATCTTACCCCGAAACACAATGATAAAGTCTATACTGATTTATAATCTGAGTTATCTTGTCCGGTCTTATCTCTCCTGGGAAATGTCAGTCTGGCTTCGTTTGACTTTATGTAAACTATGTAAAGTTACCTGCAATTGTATCATTCAAACAAAGATGGCGACAGAGAGGAGAAAGTTACAGACCTTAAAAAACGTGTTTCATTACAAGGCTTCTGTGAGCTGAACTCGTAATACAGATCTGAGGCTAACAAGATCTCTGTGTTTGGTCCACTGTGTGTAACATAAAAAACAGTGTTTCAATAAAACAACTGTTTAGAGTTGTTTCTGTTATTATTCTTGCTGGTTGAGAAACAGCACCTGGTGTGTATTATTGTGTATGTTTATAATGGCTGTAGAAGTTTTGTAGTGCATCCTGTTTACTTCAAACTTTGGTCAAGACGTTCCAAAGCTTTGATGTGATTGGTCCGTTGCTGAGCCATTTGTGCCTGTGATTGGCTGGTTGCAAAGTGTAACCGTTCACAATATAGCAGTGTGTATGTCTCTTCAGTCAAAGGGAGTCACTGTACAGAACTCGCAGGTCTTGGAGGAGCTTTCGGTGAATTAAAGCTGATTTGTTCCTGTTGACAATCACCGTTATAATTTTGAGTTGTAATGACTCATGTTCACCAGCAGGTGACCGGATATCTCAAGCTCCTTAAACATTGGTGAGCCTGTTCATTGGTCCTCAGCTCACATCCCAGAATGCATCTGAGATGACTTTCGGTGTGATTGGAGCTGTCTGATATCAAGTGACCAATGAAATGCTTGAATGCTTAAAATCAGCACAAGAAAATGCTCTAGTCAATAAAATGTTCCAAAAAAACAACAAGGCAAAAAGAAATCTTTGTCTCCTCGAATGATCAGACAACAGGAGTCAGAAACATCCTGTAATCACAAAGGTTGGACTGGTGTTGTGACTGTAAATACTGTAAGTGTGTGTGTGTGTGTTGCAGAAGCGGGTCAGAACTTGTTCTGTTTCAGCTTGTCGATGTGGTAACAGAGTTTGAGAGCGGGACCCAGTTTGAGGCCCAGATACTTCATGATCATGTCACTCTTCAGCAGAAGAAGAGCATCTCCATCGATCTCCTGCAGAAACAGAATCCATCATGATCGACACACGATGTTTGTCTGCGTTTGTAAATAAAAGTGCGAGTGAAACTCACATGTTTCCTGAAGAGATCCACGTGCGGTCCTAGTGCCTGTGGGTCGGCATCTTTGATAAACCACATCACCTCATCCACGCTCCACCTGGAGGGATCTTTTGAGGGTGGAGGCTTTGTCTTCCCTCCCTCTGGAGATGAACTGTAGGCTGGGCAGAGAGACATCAGGTTGAGGTTTGGTTAAGGCTGGAAATGTCTTGCTTTTTATTATTGTATCATCAGTTTTTATCACAGCTGTACAGTGTAGTGCACTAGATTTCAGTGTCTAGTAAGTGCATATATGTGTGATATGTTACATATGACAGTGACGGTTTCATCTCACCACTTCTGTTTCCTTCCTGGAATGTGCTGGGGCTGGACTCCTGCCTGCACACGCCCCCAGAGTAGGCGGGGCCAGAACGAAAACCATATGTAGATTTAGTGGCCGTGTATGATAAGGACGTCCCATTAAAGGGGGAGTCACCAGGATCAACAGAATATCGCTTGTGGTCTTTTAAGTCGCCATGGTAATTATCCACCGCTGAGTCTGGTGTGCGAAAAGAGCCGCAGTTTAGATAATAATTCATTTACTCAGACTCAGTAAACCAGCAACCACATTAGTAAACACCCAAACCAGAAAGAGACTCAAACCAGTCATAATAAGTCAGAGGTCATGTCATGAGTTTGAGGAGTACGCACTGGACTTGAACTGTCTGTCGGAGTGTTTCTCAGTGTGGAATGAGGAGGATGAGGAGGGAGATGATGAAGGAGCGATGGGCTGCTCGCTGAAGAGGTTGTCACACAGCAGACTTCGACATAACTTCTTGAGGAAGCGCAGAACGTAGCCGACGCTGTTCACCACAGGCAGACTCAGCAGATGCTGCTTACCGTCAAAAGTAGCTAAAGAGAGAAAGAACGAAAGAGAGAGAGAGAGAGAGAGAGAGAAAGAAAGAAAGAAAGAAAGTATGTAACTTCAGGACAAAAACTGTGTATTTGTGTGTATAAAATGTGATATTGCAAAACACAATGTACACACACTAAAACAAACACATCATCTGTAGATTCTCACGCCACATAAACATCACAGTGATGTCACATCATTACTCTGAATATAAAGAGTGAGGACATGAACCTGAGATCTTTTCTCCACCATAACCCTCGGCGAGCAGAGTGAAGACGGCTTTCTGCTGGAACGCGCTGTCGATGCAGCCCTGCACTGCCTGCTGCAGCACCACAGACGGCCTGGCTGGACCCAGATGATCGGGTAGCTGCAGAACCTTCTGTCTGTCCAGGTTCGGGCCTGTGTTCACCTGCTTGTTCACGTAGATACACACTGGGGTGAGAGAAACAGAGAGAAAGTGTTTCACACTGAACTGTGTAATATTCTCAAAATCCAGAGTATATAAAACACACAGTTATAATAGACAGAATATGAAACATCTGTACCTGTGTGAGTCTGATATAAAAATGTGACAAATAATGATCTGTAATATGAATAAATCAGTATTCATCTACAATATATAATGTCTACTTTTAATGTTTTATTTATTTAAAACAATGACAAAATTGCACACCCACTCACACAATACATACTGGCACACAACACACGCCTGTCTTACTGACACTCAGAACGGCTTGCGGGTTCACATTTAAATCCATCACGCAAACATTCGTAAAGGAATCTTTAAATATTTGATATATATATATTGATAGATCCTTCTTGGATGTTATAGAGAAAACTGCATTTCATATGTAAGAAATGCTCCACAAGACAGATCCACATCTTGAGAACTGAGACTCAAGAGACACACGATTAAAGACAGGAATAAAGAGAACAGATGAACGAGAGGAATAAAGAGAACAGATGAACGAGAGGAATAAAGAGAGCAGATGAACGAGAGGAACATTCAACTGACAGATTCACCGATGAGTCTGAATGAATTTAACAAAATCAAACTGGATTTTGAAGTCTAATTAAAGAGAAACTCAACTTATAGTGTATTAAACCATATAAAAATATTAATAATACACCCATGTTACCATCAAATAGAATGAAATGCTTTATATCACCAGACCAGTACATTTTAAGTGATCCTAAACCAAACAAACACTCCTAAACAGAAAACATCTCCATTTTTCATGTTTTCATTTATTTAAATACAAACCGCAAGCAAATACACAAGACAAACCACAGGAATCTAACCGGAGAGAAAAAGTGTGTGTCAGAATCCACCGACCACACACACACACCTGCTCCTCCCTCACCATCTGTCCCCACTGACTCGCTCGTCTGCAGCCAGCAGAGGCTTTAATCTGACAGATCGCCATGCTGAGGGATTCCCTTCATCATCTGTCACCCAGAAGCGCCATGACCGGGAGTCACACACATACACACACACATACTTGTGCTTACGTGCCACCCATGAGTAAAAATAACCAGTGAGTGTGTCTGTGTGAGAATTTGTAGGATAAAGTCAACAATGAACGAGGTTCGGGGGAGAACGATTCCACAACTAGGTGACATGACACACTGAGTTTTAAAACAGATCATTCATAGCAAGACAGCAGACATGAAGGTTTATAGACAGCCGGAATTAAACACACTCAGGATGGATAATTTAAGATTAGCCTGTGAGATCACACAATAAGTACTCACACAAGCCATGTGCACACACACACACACACACGCAAACACATTCGGAACAGCAATAAAGATTCTGGGTCACCAAGGTCATGACCCCACCAGCAGCAGAAACAACTCCCTCTGAGACCTCCACAACACATCCCCTAGAAATGATACACACATTGTAACAGAAGAGTGTGTTTGTGAGTGAAAGTGTGTGTGTTACCTGTGAGGACCTGTGGGGTGGAGGAGTGAGGGACTGTGTGAGTGTGTGTGTTACCTGTGAGGACCTGTGGGGTGGAGGAGTGAGGGACTGTGGCAGTGTCATGTGGGATTGAGCTCATGTCTGGCTCTGGTGTGCTGCTTTGAGGTGAGATGGCCAGTGATGTCATCAAGCGCGACTTCAGCTGCAATCAGAAAGCACATTGTTTTCATTATTTTTTGTTAACATGTAAGTTTTACATTTTTCAAAACCTCTAAACTTTCACTTTATCTCCAAGTTTAAATTTGAAAAAAAGTCAGATTTCAGTGTGGTTGTAGACTTTTGGACTCTACTGTATATTATGACACATAAACTGCCTCTGGAATAACCATCAGGTTTAGGTAAGTTAAGGTGCATTTGTGGTCTGTCTACTGCTAATCTGCTCACATACACACAGAACATGTTGCTCTTTGAATCAGCAGCATTATGACAGGTGCTCAACACACATGACTAAAAATAACTCAGCAGACTGCAGAAACACCAAAGTGTTACCCACTCTCAGACCTGTGCACCCTCATCAGACCTGTGCACCCTCATCAGACCTGTGCACACTCATCAGACCTGTGCACCCTCATCAGACCTGTGCACCCTCATCAGACCTGTGCACCCTCATCAGACCTGTGCACCCTCATCAGACCTGTGTACCCTCATCAGACCTGTGCACCCTCATCAGACCTGTGCACCCTCATCAGACCTGTGCACCCTCATCAGACCTGTGCACACTCATCAGACCTGTGTACCCTCATCAGACCTGTGCACCCTCATCAGACCTGTGCACCCTCATCAGACCTGTGTACCCTCATCAGACCTGTGCACCCTCATCAGACCTGTGTACCCTCATCAGACCTGTGTACCCTCATCAGACCTGTGCACACTCATCAGACCTGTGTACCCTCATCAGACCTGTGTACCCTCATCAGACCTGTGTACCCTCATCAGACCTGTGTACACTCATCAGACCTGTGTACCCTCATCAGACCTGTGCACACTCATCAGACCTGTGTACCCTCATCAGACCTGTGCACACTCATCAGACCTGTGTACCCTCATCAGACCTGTGCATGAACCTGCCCATATACAGACACCAGAACACTAAGCAGTCACTGTTACACAATCTACCACTTAATGACATTTCCATTAATGCATTAGTACAGTACATTTGAATACAGTACAAGCTACAGTACATTTAAGGAACTGTGAAAAGGTCTTATCTTATAACCTACAAAAACACACTCATTGCTCACATATAAATAGACACATAAACTCTCTCCTATTGACTGACCTTGAACCCCGGCTTCCTCCCTCTCTTCTTATGTACTTTAATGGGCGGGAGGGATTCTGGGTAGTGACTCTGATATTCCAGGTGTCTTTTCAGGGGTGGGCGACCCCTTTTGCGACCTGGAACTTTTCCACCTGGGGGCGGGAGGAAGGCGTGGCTAATGGCCCCAGGTGACTGCATCTCTCCACCCCCCGACTGAACCGACACAGCTGCAGGAATACTCATCGGACCTTAAAGATAGAACAGAGACAAAAGAAATGCTTAACACTGTGTCTACATTAATATTTAGTCGTTTTTGGTTCTATGCAGTCCTAAAAAATCTATTTTGTAGAACTGAGATAAACATTTTATATAAAATAAGTCAATACACAAAACCCACATCATCTAAACCTGCAACACAACCCACCAACCAAAACACGCTCAAACAAATGTGTGCAGACAGTATGAAATTTTCAGAGGCCCAGACAAGATTTTATAACACAGAACGTTATAATACAACGATCAACACTTCTGAATCCTGCAGATGTGATCTGAACACACTGACCTGGAAACATCTGAAGAACAGTGTGATGATGATGGCGTGAGATTGGTTTTGCACAGTGCACAGCATTGAGAAAACAGACACTGAACCACATTAAAGCATGTGGCTTCTATGTCCTCTCTCTCTCTCTCTCTCTCTCTCATCCAGCCCCTCCCCCAGCCCTCGCTCTCTCTCCCCTCCCCCTGCAGCAGTGGCTCCGGGCCCCTGACAGACAGCTCACTGTCTCCTCACTATCCTGACGAATTCTCTCTGAACGCTTCATTCAGATTATTAGGTTTTAATAATATGCTTTCCTAAAGAAATGACTAATAAACATTTCATATTTTTCCTAATAATTCGTTTACATTTTTTCAAATTCTATATTATAAATGTGCAAGTAACTAACATAGAAGGTAATAACAGAAAGAGACAACAAAAATGTGGTTTATATTATTATTATTATTAATAATAATGACACGTATAACTATTTATCTTAAAACAATATTATGATGCATTAGAATATTTAATTTAATTTACAGTTTTAAAGAATGTCGTGTGCAGTGTATTCTGCAGTAATGATCTCTTGGTAAAGTGTGGACAGACAACACACAGAAGCTCTGCTACACGAGGACACGATGAACCACGCGCACAATTCTCTATATCTCTTCACAGACAAACAATGACAAATCGTAAGAATCCAGAAACGCTACCGGCACAAAACCTGAAGCAACACGTCAGGTAACATATTATGACAAAATAATAAGAAATATTGTATTTCTTTAATTACAGTTTGTCTGCAAACTTTGTGGACCATTATTATCAAGTGCACTTTACAACCTGCTCTCTCTCTCTCTCTCTCTCTCTCTCGCGCGCGCAACAGTCTGGCAGGCGAAATTCAGTTCATGTATTTCTCACGCACCGTCGGTGTGTTTTCTCCTGCTTGAAAGTCATAAACTCTCATTCTGATGACATAAACCCGGTAGCTGACAAAACGTTCAGAAACAGTCTGATTTACATTACGAACAGAGCCCGTTCCTCGTGCGTGTCCTCTTGTTTTACGCGCCTGTTTTACGCATTGCGCGACGTTTTCCTCTAGCAGTCTCACAGCAGATCCAGCAGCACCCAAAACCGAATGCACGAACACTCACCGATCAATCAACGCCGGAGCGGAATCGTTTTCAACGATGTCAAGAACAGCGTAAACCCGTCCGGTGAACTGCGCGCTCGGCTGCTTCCGCGCCTCTGACGTTTTACAGACCGGCCTCGATCATTCACAGCGCGCTCCCGACACCAGTGCGCGCTCTGCGGTCGCCACCTCGTCCCCTTTCTGTCGTCATGGCAACAGGGAGCCCAACATCCTCCTTTTACAGTCATCTGCTGATGCGCAGCCTGCAGCGTTTAACAGCGACCAAGATTCCCAAAACGCCACACGGCCACTGTCTGAAATTCAGTTCATTATTTGGTCTTGATGCTACAAACAGCTGCTTTATTCGATTTTCTTTTTATTACAAAAAATGATTTATGACAAGTATGTAATTAGGAGGCAGGTCGATATAATTAATAAATAACATTATTTTAAATAGCTGCAGTTTTGTAATTAAAATACAAAAAATCAGTTTTCAGATGCGTAAAACTGAATTTTCCAGATTGTAGGTTTTGATCTATACGCTCAGCTAATAATAACTGCCAGCCTTTGTTACTGTATTGAGAGCTTATCAGATCCATATAAAACCTACAGACAGAACAATAAACGCATCAAATATCCGTGTGTGTTGACGCTTTTTAATATTACGAACTGTAAAGTCACCAGTTTAAAAATAAAAGACAACAAATTTAGCGCAAATCTCGTCTGTAAATATGGGAATATGAGAGATGCTCTCTGGCAGCTGTTATTCATTAAAAAACAACCCGCATAAAAATCCATTTGATTGATCACGGAGCTCAACACTGAACCTCATGCGTTTTCACTCTAACATGTATTTCAAATTACAATCATAGACTGCGGAATCAAAATATCAACATCATATTATTCAGTCATTTGAGGACAGAGGATGCATCTATATACATATATTTTCTCTTATAGCTTCTAATAACTGTATCATCTTAATTTTAATAATCTTTCAGATTTTAGCCTCTGGCAGATGCTTTCATTCAAAATGCATTTTGAATTTTAATATTTTATTTTAATATTTAATTTTTAATTTAAGTTTGAAGGCTTGTCTCACTGAATGTGACACACACACACACACACACATTCAAATGCATAACATCACACACAAACCTGACCTGACCTGGGCTCAAGTTTGGCATCTTTAAGCCACAATCAATGCAATGAAAATGAAGATGAATACATATCATCACATGAAATGATAAATTATTGTGCGAGCTAAAATCTAGTCGGGATGTTTCAAAGAGCTGCGACACAACAAAAAGAAATCACAGCTCACTGTAACACACGTGTACAAAATCAAATAGGTCATCAGGGAGATCAATAAACTACTGTGGGTTGCTATGACAACACCGCTTGCCAATGCAAAATATTAGGAGGGGAAAGATGGTTATTTTTGTCAATAAACAAGGAAGGACCTCTTGTATCTTGTTGTATCTTTTATTCTGTCCATCTCTTACACTGTACTTTTCCCTCTTGTGGTCAAATATTCTTCTCTCATATTGCTGATGCTCTATTTAATACGCTTAACAGGCCGTCCAGCTATATAAAAGCCTCATATTTTCAGAGAGTAAAATATAATGGTACGTTTAATACAGTACTATACAGTACTATAAATACAGTTCTTCTGAATGTAGATTTATTGACCTTTTGGAATGAAGGACAGGAAGAGAGAGAACAGTGTCAGGAGGGGTCAGGAAATGAAAATCTGAAAACCTTGATGAACTGTATGTTTGAATACAAATACTGTTGAATACTGTATTGCTGTTTAACAGAAAATGTAAACGAACATTCTTACTTTGTAAACAAGTATGAGGCGTCTTATCTCGTAAACTCCGCCCACTCCGCTCTTCCTCTCTGTCTAGGTCAACCAGTTGCCAAAATCCCCTCCCACTGTCGTCACGACGATAAAGGCGAAGGCGGGCCGGACACTCTGCACACCCGGGATGCTCGGTATCCAGGAGAGGGTGGAATCCTCCGAATCCCGGCCACGCAGTCTCCTCCCCACAGAACAGATACTGAGAGACTTCTGACACGAGTGCATGAAACAGATATATGACAAATAATGTTTAGGAAATGTTCTACTAATGTAACTACAAGAACATTTTTGATAACGATAGCTGGGTCTCTTAGCCTGTCTTCAGTGGAGGAGTCCTCTCTTTCTCTCTTTAGTTATGATTTAACAAACTAAACTGAGACAAGCACTGTGTCTGCGTGACGTTTTCATGCTTTGCTCTCACACCAGACTGTAATATCACCCTCCCCGTCAACATAATCCGATGAGTGAAGGCCACACTTAGAATTCATCCTTATTTGATCATATTTATTCATATTTGTTCTTGTGCTCTGTAGACTGAGAGGAGTTCAGACTCCTGAAACACAAACACATTCTGAATCTGAACATTAAAATTAATTGATGCCCATGAATTGATTTACACTGATTCACATTCACAACAACACACACACACACACACACACAAACATTTGAAATGCAAAACACGGAAACAGAAGCTAAAATTAAGGATTTTGGAGAGAAGGATTATGATGAATCTAAATGGCGTGTGTAATGTTGCACTATGTGGGGGAACAAGCCCAGCATACAGTGAAGAGTAATTTGGCTGCTTAAATGAAACTAAATTTTAATATCCTTCTTGTTTTTAAATATTTTTTCTTTTTGCTAGCTGCAGTCAGCAAACCAACAGGAAAACCTTTCCATCTGTATGTCATTCAGCTGAGCAATATTCATTCAGCTTTACTGTATGTAGGTGCAACAGGCAAGTCAAGATTAAATGCCACTTACAGGCAAAACTATAAAAGTGAAAAGTGCAACAAAAACGAGAGTTTCTAACAATGGTGAGATGTTACTGTTGTAAACAGACATATAAACAGAAGAGTTCATGGTGAAGACACATTTAAATGACCTTGAGGTCCAGGTGAAACTTCCACAATCTCAGTCGTAATTACACTCTCAGGAATCACTTCAGAAAATTGCTGAGCTCACATGAGCTTTTGAGAAATCACTAAAACCTCTCGTTTAGACCCATGAAGTCACAATCATGTGTTATTTCAGAGCAGGCAGGAGTGTGTGTGTCTCTCCACAACATCCTGCTGATCTCTCGTCCCGGGAGAAGGTCAACAGAAAATGATTTATCTGTCTTACAGAGCTATTTCCTCCACATAGATCACAGCATAAAACTGTGGAAGGCAGCACTGTTTGTGCATGACCGGCATGAACCTTCGCATGAATCTTATAATCACACACACACACACACACTGTCACCCAAATCGTCTCAGTGGCTTCTTTGGTTCAATAATAAAGACTGACACACTGCCTGAGGGTCTGTGAATACACACCACTGCGCTGTCTGTGTGTGTGTGTGTGTGTGTTTGTGTCAAAGGGGAAATGACCTCCACAGGGGTATTGTTAAGTGTGCTTGTGTGCTTAATCATAACTGCATGATTAATAATTAGCCCACATTTATAACTATTAGGATTATAATTTACAAACATTATTATATAGTTTAACTCAGCCAACAGACACTAACAGAATTAACACATACACACAAATGGTTGTAGAAATATATTAAATGTGTGTGTGTGTGTGTGTGTGTGTGTGTGTGCATACACCTGCAAGCAAAAACGCGGACATTATAACCACCTTTATATATAAAGGTGATTATATATACCTTTATATATCACCTTTGCCAGCCATAAATCTCACCATTACCGCAGAACTGCCGCTGGTGTGTCGGTAAACGTAGGGCGGGTATATTGTCACAGGAGAGCATAACATCATATTAACAACCCGTTATTTAAAACCGAACACTTCAATATCACAACATATTTTTTAGGAAGGTTTACTGACTCAGCACAAAACAACACAGCAAGTCTTTAAAAGTGAGAAATAATTTCAATCTCAAACATAATTCATCTGTTGATAAATACTGTATACCCGTCGAGTTACATCAGTAAACACAAATGACCTCCATCAGAGTTAATGCTCATGGTAAAGTGACATACAGGAACTGAACAGTAAGATAATAGAGTTATTACAGTCTATATTAACAACACTGTTGTGGCCATTTCATTTGTGCCTAAACGAACTAGCTGTTTCCATCGACTGTCAGATCAGCAAAGGTGCACTTGAGAGAGGGAGATAACAGTTAATCGCTTTACCTCTGCGGCTGTCGGTCACGTTCAGTTCATCACAGTCTCGCGGAATAATTTGCCCCAAAGCGGCAGCTGGGCAGCGGACTCGATTTTCCTCCGCGCCGCCGGTGCAGAAGTGAAGTCGCGCGAGCACCGCGGCTAGATTCCCGGAGCAAAAACGCAGCCGGTTTCACAAACGGATCCGTTCCCCGGGGATCTGATGAAATGGCAAAATTCATATATTCATATACGTTTCTATATTTCGCCTGGGTATGCAAAACGAGGTAGAGTAAATAATCAAATCAGCACACCCGAGTATCCCCAAAAATCTATTGCATAAATACTGCATTAACCCTGTGTTTATGAGCTCCTGGGTTCTCCAAAAAAACATCGTTTATAAACTCATGAGCGATGCAGTGCTGTTTTAAATACAGTGTTTTTTTAGTTTTTAGTTTTTAGTTAAGATTGTTTGATTTTCTCAGTGTTGTGCTTCTCATTGTCCAGATTCATAAGTAACAAAACACAAGATCCGCCGCGAATTAATAAAACGTGCTGCGTCAACACGTGTCATATTTTCCCTGAGAAATCATCCCGAATCTAATTGCGCACATATGCTTAAAACGAGCCCGCAGAAAATGTATTCGTTTCGTTTTATAAATGCACAGAACACATAGATATATTTCTTTTTAGGTCACAAGTAAGAGACTGTTTCAACTTTCCCACTGTAACCTGTAAAATCAAACCGAATCGAGCGATTCACCCTGTCAACAAAAACGTTTCACATCTCAGTCGATGGTTCTGGGGATTTGGATTTGTGTTTTTGTGTCTGATTTTAATGTTTTTTTTTCCAAAACGCACGACAAAAAACAGTTTTTTTTGTATAATGTAATATTCTGTTAAAATCGATGATGATTTTTTGCATTGAGTTGTCATGTGTTATTAATTAACGTGGATATCCTTTATACAAAATAAAATGCATTTAATTCGTCTTTTTAAAAGAAGAGATTTGCGTGTTGAATCTGTATCGCAAACTGTCCAGCAAGCCGCAGAAATAACAAACCAGATCCGTTTAAAAATGAGCATCAAACTCACTTTTGCATTTGAAACCTTTTCACAAGAGCAGTAATTATTAATCAATGACGAAAAGTCGATGGATATGAATTATAGGACGTGTTCACACTCAGAATTAAGTCAGAAATATAAACGGACTGGACAGAATTAGTCGACAAACGTAAACAAAAACATTTATGATGAATTGACTGTCGTTTCATTCAAATAACGATGTTGTAAGTTCACTTTAAAGTGTGCAAACAGCGAAACCCGTTCAAAGACTTCAAGAGACTTTCTAAGCGCGTTTAAAACATCATGTGTTTTTTTAATTAATTAACAGGATAGTGTCGGTCTGAAAATATCCAACCCCCTAATCTATGCATGTGACCAAAGAAAGTCATTTAAGAAAGTCAAGTTATTTTATTTGAAATTATTTAAATACAAATAATATATATTTTTCATTTACAATGACAGTTTTCTTGTAAACAAAACTGGCAGATGCTGTTTAACAGGCTAGTCACCTCTTTTCTGTCCGGTGAGTTTGTCAGTGTGTGAAGACTTGATTTCTCTTCATCTGTGTGTGATTCACAGCTTTCAGTGCACTGTAGCTCTGAGGCGACATTCTGGAGCTATAACATTAAAATGTCTATCTGTAAAACCTTTATAATTTTCTTAAAACTGGTGGTGAATGAGTGATACGTGCAGCCAGAATTTGACACTTTCTCCTACTGACTGGGTGAAATGAAAAATTATTTTCAGATTTTCTCACACACAGATTAACTATTGGGAGGGAAAAAATCAATTTCCTGTGATAAACTGATGAAAAAATCAACATAAAAGATTAAAATAAAATGTATGTATTACATTTCACACACATTTCCACAATGAATGTAATTTCATATAGGTTGTTTTAACCCCTCCCCCTGCATGACAATAAAACAGACCAGAATAAAAATGACCACCACATCAGCGTCTTCAATACGCTGTCAAATCTTTATCGGTGCAAAATGAAAAACAGTAAATTGGGATAAACAAAAAAGTTTTAAATTCGATCCACTTCTCAGCCTCACGCACAAAAAAATGAAGACACACCAAATAAACCTGATGCTTCATCTTCTACTGCTGTTTTTGACGGGCTCTTATTTGTGGCCACTAAAAACTGGTAGAGCGAATAAGCTGTGAATCTGAGTGGAACGTGAGACTGTATTTAACATGTTTTTAACTGTGTCATACAAACACAGGGAAACGATACAGAAGCCTTTTACTCAATTGTTTTGGGTAATTTCATGGGACTGTCTATGGTCAAAAGAACAAATCAGAAAAGGCTCGTACTGCTGTATGTTCACACTATGAGCAATTTGCCCTTGTAACTGTTGAAGGGGGATTTCCAGTAAAAAACAAACAAACAGCTGGGTAAATAAATCAAGGGCTGAATGACACTGAGCTCAGGCTGGGCTGAGGATGATATTGTGCTGAGAGCACTGTGTGAGATCTACACGCTCACTACTAGCATAAGCAGCATTCAAATCAGGATCAAACTAAGGGTTAATAACATGTACCACTTTACCTCCAGACTTTATGAAAGTGGAGAACTGAAATGCGACTCACAGAAGCCCCTCCCCCAATCCATTCCTGCTCAGCTCAGTGTGAACACCATGTGATTCACGCTCACTCCAGATTACACTTCACACAGCCTCATAAACAGTGAAAACACCTGCTAAATCTGAATTCCAATAAACTACATAAAACTACAAAATGATTAGGTAGAGAAGTCCGAGACACAGCTGGACCCCACAAACAACCCTTCTGTCAGTCCACCTGTAGTGACACAATAAGCAGCAGTTCCTCGAGTCTTACAATTGGCGAAATAAAAAGCGTAGATGTTTGTGATTCATGTGTTCTAAACAGGAACATGAGATGTCCACATCATCCTGTGTGTGGCAGCACAGAAACGTCACAGGTCTGGAGGTGTGTGTGTGTGTGTGTGTGTGTGTGTGTAATTGGGCACATGGGTGTGTGTGAGCTGTGCTCAAGTTTTTAATGAATTCACTGGTTTAGTCGTTGTCTTCGTCATCTTCCTCAGACTCTTCGATACCGTCACTGTCTTCCTGGTCATCTTCCTCTTCCTCAGTTTCTGGAATGTCCCACTGTGGGTGGTTATCCATCATGGCCTTCGCCTCGTGAACCTCCAGCTGAAACACACCACAGATAAAGATCATCTATTCATCATCATCTTCAAAAGAAGCTGCAGTCCGTAACTTTTGCCTCTGTCACCACCTCTGTCTGAAACATTAAATTGCACGTTACTTTATGTAGAAAACTGTCAAACTGGCATTTCCTGAGAAATTGGGCCGACAGTTCAAATGATAAATTATTACTATAAACATGCCATTGTGAGGAGATTTGACTGCTGATCCGTTATATACATACTTAATAAGTGTTTTTTGTTTATTTTTAATTAAAGAACGTGCAGCTACGTAGCTTTAAAAATGAACTTACCTTTAGCGGTTTGATCTGATCTAATCCCATGTACGAGTCTGATCTGAGAATCACGGAATATTGATAGTTTCCGGTTTTGGATGGAGCAGGAAATTTCAGTTCAACCTGAAACAAACAGGAAGTTTACCTAATTATCCGTCACGTGATGCCACTGCAAACTCAGCAAAACACTGACTGTCACAGCACACGTGTGGGAGAAATACAGAAATGAGGAGATTAATGATGCTTCTGTTTACAGTTTCACTGCATTAAAATGAATGCACATGTGCAGTTAATCCTACTGCACAAAAGCATCTACTGACTGGAATATTAGAAGCACATCAAACGTTTTGTGTTGTGTAAACAGACACTGAGAGCAAGATGGTGTCGTCCTTTCTATCCATTCGTCTTTAAACCTTCCTCAGTAAAAACAGCAGACGGTGTGGCAGCGGGCGGGTGTGCGAGCAGGTGTTTGCTGCCTCACCTCCTCCGTGTCTTTGAGCGTGCACACATGGTTGGGCATGGACACCAGCGTCTGCTCCTTTCTGTCTGCGACATAGAGCCACCACCACTCCTGCTTCTCCTCGGGGAAGTACAGGCTGTAGACGGGGTGCGTGACCTTTGACTTGGTCTCCAGTAACGCCCTCTCACGCCGCTGAATGCTCTGCTGCAGGGCCTCCCATTCCTGCAGGAGAGACGTGCCGGTTATAGTCAACTATTATCCAACAGAACTAACTAGTATTGTAAAACACTAATCTGAAACGCACCTCCTCATCATCTCCGGTGATCTCGTCCACCTCCGTGTCACTCTGCTTGTCGCTCTCCTCGTCTCTCTCACTGGGCGAGTCCTTGTTTCCCTCCGCCTCGTCTGATTCGCTGCCTTTATCCGAGAGTTCCTCCTCTTCCTCTTTTGGAGCAGCAGCAACCTCCTGCAATGGAAACATGCAAGCGCTGCTGTTTATCACACACAACCGACAACCAATCAAACATCTCCTGAGTTCTGATTGGCTCCTTACATCTCCTGCCACGTTCCCATTGGCCTGTTTGGTCTTGTCTCCCTTTATCTGCTGTTGTGTGATTGGTTTCTTCTTAGTCAGTTTCTTCTTTTTGGACTTGGCGGCTTTTTTAGCGCCTTTATTTTTGTTCTGCCAGACTTTTGTTTTGTTTTTGGCATCAGCTTGCTGCAAATGACAAAGTATCATTTTAGCTGTTTAGCTGGACGTGACCATGACCAAACAGAAAGATGCATTAATGTGTTTTTAAATGGTTACCTCCTCTGAATTAGCCTCCTCTGCAGGCAGCTGTGTGTTCTCCTCCTTTTCAAACATCTCCTAACACAAACAGAAGTTCAGCGTGTCATTGTTGTTCAAATATACATCTGCTCTGCTGAAATGAAAACGTCACTGATCAACAGAAGAAGTTTAGCAGTGACCTCTTGTGGCTGTCTGCTGTAACTGCACCATCACCGCGATCAGTTCGTATCAAACACAACAGATCTGCTCTAGTTTTAATAAGAAGTGATTTAAGCGCTCCGCTGAACATTGGTGTAGGTAAGAACTGATGTGTTCCATGTTTATAGTACTTACAGACATTCTCTTCCGTGTCAAGGTGACGGTAACCGTGACGATAGAACCTGCTGTGATGTTATTGCTGTCTTCATCATCCAGCACTACAGAGTGATGAAACACACACAGAGTTTAAGAGCTGAAATCACATGCAGTGGTGATTTATGACGAGAGAATCTCTCAACATTTGCTGTATGTAACACTTGTTCAGTATTTTCAACCACATAACGTTTATTTAACGTTTCAAACAGAGAAATGTCACATTTTCATTGTTTAATGTGTCTCCATGGTAACTGGAACACTATGTATTGTATAATAAACTCGGTGTGAAAATGTCTTACATGACAGAGTTTAATCATCTCTTTTACAAGCACCACTGAGACTCTAACTCACCCTGCAGTTTGTTCTCCATGCTGATGTGAGGGAAGCTGCCGAGGACGGCCATGACCTCATCATACTTCTCCTCCCCGAGGAACCGCAGCATGTTTCTCCTGTCAGAGTCCTTCAGACTGACCAGATCCTGCAGCGTCCGCACCTTATACTGAGAGAGGCAGAGGAAAGATCAGAACATCCAGCAGTTGTTATCAGGTGAAACACAGATGGCTCCTCATGGCTACAATTAGATCAATGATTTGTTGTCGTCTTCTCATATAGCACCAGATCTGTGAAAGATGCATCAGCACCTTCTTGGAGATGCAGTATCTAAGATTCTCCTCTTCAAAATGAGGCAGCTGGAGAAGAGGAGATTTGGCCTCCTGGAGTCCCTGCACCACCATCTGGGAGAGCTTCATGCAGTTCTCTATGGAGCTCAGCCTGGGAGCCCGAAGACCTACACCATCAAACACCAGCAACTTCATACACACATCACATCTGACTGAAAACATGAGCTTCAGTTTCACTGGTGTATGTGTGTGTATCACCTCCTCTACTGGTGGCCATCATGGTGAGCTGACAGCCAACATTGATCAATTCCTGAAGTAACGCAGGACACTTCTTCATCACAAACGCCTGATCTGAATTAAAAATAAACTCACGTCAAAACTCTAAATAACCCCAGACAGATAAACACATTGTTTACAATGTTGATATAAACTGAATATCTCTCACTCTTTAAACTTTTAAATCTCTCTTTAACACATTTGCACAATTTGGCTTTTCTGTCTGACACACTTTGACTAATCTCTGTTTTATTCTTTGCGTTTATTACATTTATTTTATTGTAATCATGGTTGTGTACAGCACTTTGGAATACAACTGTTGGTTTTAGAAATGCTTTATAAAACAAACAAACAAACAGTATTATTCTCTGATAGCACAACTGATAGAGTATGACACTGCATGAAGGCATTGGATTCCCAGAGAATGAATGTACTCTGTACAGCTTGAATGCTTTGGAGAGAAAAACAGTGTATTTAAAAGCACGAGTACAAACCCTCCTCTACATTCTCAGAAACCTCCATCCTGGCGAGGTGTGTGAGTAGTAAGACTCGAGCCTTCAGGCTGTACGGGTAACAGAACGGAGGCTCCTTCTTCTTCACATTGATGTTTCCCAGCTCCCGAATCAACTACAGAGAGATGTGTACACTCAGCAACAGAAGGAACACACGCCATACACACAGACACACACAGACACACACAGACACACACAGACACACACAGACACACACAGACAGACACAGACAGACACAGACAGACACAGACAGACACAGACAGACACAGACACACACAAACAGACAGGCGCACACACACACACAGTTTTTAACATTACCTGGGGAACTTCTGTGTTGTCTGTTGGTCTTATGATGGCTTCTTTGTTACTACGAGGATCAAACTCAAAAGCTGCTGTGAGCACCATCCCCAGGCCTGTCAAACAGAGAACAACACTGAACAGAAACCATTCTCGGGCACCATTTACTGCCATTATAAAGCCATAACTGATTCTGCTCTGCTGAAAGAAGAACTTCAGGATGTACAGCTAGGCCGGCGTGAGAGTGAGGACATGTTTCCTTTAAACACTTGAGAAATGTTTACTTACGTTTCATGTTCATGTTGGGTGTTTTGTACAGAAAGTGCATGAAGAGCTGTGTTGTGTTGATCAGGATCTGATCCCCACTGTACCGGATCGAGCGGTACCACCACGTACCCTAAACACACACACACACATTACTGTAGTGTGTCCTGTGATACTCAACACAGAAACTAAAAGGTTGTTTATTGTGACTAAAGCAACGTCTCACCACAACCACAGGCAGAATGACCATAAACGCTAAACCGTAGACCAGCAGCACCTGAGCAAAACACACACAAACTGATTCTGACAATTCCACTTTTCATTTTAGTTAAACCTATAAAATGTAAACAAAACTGGAAAAACAGCTGGAAAACAATGGAACAATGAAACTTACCAGCATGGAATTCTTCTGGTCGACGATCCATGCAGGAAGAGCGATTCCAAAACTTGTCACTGATTGACAGAAACAAAGAAACAGAGATGACGATTTAAAAAATGATGTTCAATCAAGCTTCGGGACGTAAGTGAATGGGTTAAAGGCTCACCTCTTGGGCCATCCGGGTTGCCGTACGTCTCCCAGTTTCTCCGCGATTCCTCATTGGTCAAACTGAGAAAGTATGAGCATGGACATGAAAACAAATATTTCAGAACCCTTGATGATACTTTCCCATATTAACAGAAAAGTGTCAGAATAAGCATAAAGTCTTTCATTCTGGCACAGGATGATATTTTTATGAGCTGCTTCGATAAATAACATTGTGCTGTACAATTTTTTACACTCCCCATAACTAACAGTGACTCAAGCAGAACAAAGGGCTGCGACCACTATAAACAACACAGCATTAAATCTGATGAAACGGGTGCTGACAGCTTTCTTACGCTGAGTAAGCTTTAGCGAGCTTCATGAACGTTGCCTCGTCTCCTCCTTTATCAGGATGATGTTTTAAAGACAGCACTCTGTACTGCTTCTTAATCTCAGCCACAGACGCCCCCTAAACACAAAAACAACACATCTGTAACACACACAATCAAGCGTCTGACAGGTTTAAATCAGATTATCAAGAGGGGAAGGAAGGTCCGTACCGGGTCCAGGTTTAGGACTTCATAGGGATTGTACTCGTGGTACTCTCGATCTAATGTAGACACCTTATAAGCCAGGAAAAGAAATACTGCCCACCCAAACAACAGGGCTGCTTTTCTGAGATGACACACAGAGAACGATTGTAGTTTGTCGTCGAACAAATATAACAGACAGCAGCTGATATTAGTGCAATGTGTAAAAACACTTATAATTACACAATTGTTTAAAAACACACATACATACACTGCAGGACGTAATGTGAGTGAATTATGCACAAAGTATTCAGTAATGAACTACATGATAATTAAACAATCAAGCAATTATACCTCACACATTAAACTACAACTACACAAAGACCAGCTGGTGTGTCCTAGAAAACATGTGTAGACACAACTACAGAATATATTTCTTGTTTATTGTCCAGGGACAACGTTTAAGTTTCAGAATAAACAACTTTTAAGTGAACTCGGTTCAATTAAAGCTGCAAAAACATGTCCTGCTTTTACAACTTTCTGACGTCACACAGACGCATGCCAATGACCGTTTCCATAGCAACCCGTTAACGCCTACTCTTATATCATCACCATTTTGACCCGCCCGTAATAAGCATCTAAACAAACGATCACTTGAACAAAATGTGGCTTTACTTCAGTGTTGGGACGATGCTCTGCTGTGACTTCATATGCCGAAGTCGATACCACAGACATCTTCCGTGAACTCTTCTCAAAGTCTTCAGCCGCGACTGCTCTGTAAAGTTACACACAGACAACAGTCAGAGAAAGGCAGCGTTGTGTCACCTGTGTAACCATCATCAGAAACGAGTGACATCACATGACAACATAACCATCCAGCACTGCTTTCGATCTGAGACATAACTGCACAGCTGAGCTTCACATGAGGATAAATCACGCACACACGTGTTCTGATGACAGGAGCGGCATCTGTATTTATATCAGTGATACAGACGTGCATCTATCGACTAATGATTCTGCTGATCGACTCCCCAGGATGGACGAGTGACACATGATGTGACATGCTGGAGTTCTCTCTCTCGCTTCTCTATCATTGTACAGAGCTATGCGTTACATGTACATGATCGGGCACATTATTTAACGATATCTAAATTATATATGGGTATCATTTAAACGCTATATAACGCATAACGCTATATGTAAACAATCTGACGAGTCACTTGTTTGTCAACATCTGAATCATCTACGCGTTCACCCTCGGACCTCGTTTCACCAAATCTCAGTGATAGCAGGTCAACCAATACTTCTCACAGCGGTGGCAATCTGGTTATCTCCACTAATCATTAAGGCGCTGGTTAACTGGTTAGCTGGTCGTGTATTAACAGATGTGGCCTTACCCGCATTCTGATCTCGAGGCCAGAGGTAATAGGTGGCCGGGATGACTATAAGCCCCACAAACGACGTGAGGAAGTAGAAAAAAGTGTTGCCACTGTCGTCGTACTGAAACTGCTGTCCAGCCATTTCACAGCGGCACTAAAGCCCAATTATTTGCGTCTTCTTGTCGCCCTATCAGTCGCTCCACTGTAGCACTGATCACATATGCGCTTTCTGCCACGGAGAGCAAACGCTTTCAAAATAAAAGTCCACGTGTTTATCGTATTATTTTATTTACTCTAGTACCTGACTGGATTATCACAGTTGCCTGTCTAAAATCATGAAAAATGTTGATCGATTTTTGTATAGTTCCCGAGGCGATTTGTTGGGTTTTCTCTCCGTTGACACCAGATGTTGAGTGGAAGTTGAAAAGGATTTCATGTGTAACGTCTACAAATGTTGACTTTTATTTTGGCGTGCGAACGTCGCCTCTCAGGCTGCCGTTGACGTAATACGTAGTTACGAAGCACTGTGCGCCGTTGCTGGGAAGCGGTGTGACTGCTCTGCGCACGAGTACACATTTCTACAAATGATAAAAATGATTTTAAATGTACTTTTACAACGAGGATCTTTTAAGAGCAAATCTAACCAACACTTTTTAAATCAGGTCACGTTTATTGACACTTCACAACAGGTCATTTCTACACAACAATTCGTTCCTAAATAATAATAAATGTTTGTTTTTTTATTCGGTCAAGAAACTGTGACATTAATGACGGGCAAACAGCTGCTTTGTGATCCAAGGAAAGTCGTCAATAACCTAAAAACAACGAGCTTGTCAATCACACCACAGAAAAGGTTTAATGAGTTAAACCCCATTAACATGTTATAGAGAGCAGTGCGGATACAAATATGAAAGGTGTTAACTAAACCGACCCTATGGAGTTAACTTCATAAAACAACACTTTTATTATAATGCTCTCAGAAATGGGCAACATCTGTTTTTAAACACTGGAAACTTTTATAAAGGCGGTCATGTTTTCTATTTCATTGCACCCTTTTCTCCTGTACTTACTGCACCTTTGACCTTGAATTAAATATTTGTTAAAAGATCTCGAATGTGTTATGGAGCCTTTTACACGTGTGAAATCAACATTTGCTAGCATATAAGAGATATAAAAATGTAACAAGTTGTATTAGTGCAGTAATAAGGCAGCATAACCAGTCTCGTGTACAAGTGAAATCTCCATACTGTAAATACAGTAATGATACATCCTTCATAACATTTAAATTATTATCGACAGTCACAGACAAACAGTAGAATTAGCTGTGTTTTAACAGCTCAAAGACAAAAACATACTGTGATATATTAAAATGAATGGCATTATAATTTATGACAGCAGCTGGATATCACCCTGATCTCTTTAATCCAGGATGTGTTTGGAGTCCAGGAGAAAAAGTGAACCCCACCCACCCCTGCAGAAAGTGCCTGTTCATTCAGTCCATAAAGACATCCAAGAGGTAAGTGATTCAACACCCCCCCACCCCCGCATCCTCTCCACTCATCTGAATTTGTCCTGGATATTCATGAAGCTGCTGCTGGACTTCGCTCTCTTGGCTGTGGATCAAGATAATGGAACAGATTAAACCAGACTAGCAGAAGATGTGACAGATCATCAATGCATATCGTAACCTGGAAGTCTAAATCCTAAGAACGCAGTTTGTGTATTAGATGCCAAAAAGAGGCACTGCCCAAACATTTAGAGATTTCTTGTTATGACACCTTTGACTTTTCCTCTAAGCTTCAGCAGACTGTCTGTTGTCATGGTGATTTACTCACGGTGTATGAGCTTGCGTTTCTTTTGCTCTGAGTGCAGGAAGCTGCTTAAGTAGAAGATGATGGGGAGGAAGAGCATGAAGCTGGACACCACAATGACGGGGACCGTCTCCTCAGGAGGAAATGAGCAACCGAAGTTTTTACTCCACAACCCTCGTGTTATATTCATCTGAAAAACATATACACGGTCATGAGCTGGATAATTCTGATCCTTCTGTTGTTATCTGCAACCACTACAAAACACTACACACTACATGACTGTGTCTGTGTGATATGTTTGTGCATAATAACAAAGACTCACTGCGTCTTCTATATCAATGCAGAGTGTTTGATTTTTCTCCATTCTACTGTACAGCTCGTTCAATCTTTTGTACGAGGCTTTGCAGTCTTTACACAGTTCAGAGTGGTTCCCCTATAAAAACACCGAATGTGAATAAGATATCATCATACTCGACTGTCAGCCAAATTCAGTTTATAGAGCTAGTGTCTATATGAGGCACCTGAGCTTACCTGATATTTCTCAAAGCATGTGAGTGACAGATTCAGTGCACTCATGAAGAAAACTGTGTCGTTGGACAGAGTGTCTTGACTTTTCGTTAGACATTCTAATGAGCAAAAAGAATTACAATATTTTCAATCAATGAATATAATGAAACTAATAATAACTAATAATAATGCCATATTTAATTGAAGCTATGATGTCTCTGTACTTACGTTTGCATCCGGCTGATGTCCAGATCTCGTCCAAATTGTTGAAGAGACTATACAACAGCATCAGCCTATCAGAACGCATCAGGCTGTCATGGCAACTGACATTTCCAGGGCCCAGCTATGGGACAACACATAAACAGACTAAAATAACAGACTTGCTTGTTTTTATTTCATTTACAACAAGCAAAGAGACAAAAACAATGATGTATTGGCTTCCCCTGGTTTCTTTTAAAAGATTTAAGCTTTATATTCCAAAGTGTCGTGGGCCAGACATGTTGAAACAGATCACTCACAATCACGAGACAAACGTGCATGTGACCCTGCGGGTGGAAGTTCTGTCGAACACGCTCCAAACGACACAAGAACCGCGTGTGTGTTACAGATCAACATTTTGGAGAAAAGAATATCACTCGCCTGATCAGATGAGATATTTTTATATATTTCCTCCAGGTTGTTGAATCCAGTGTAACAGTTTTGACAGACTTTGACAGGCCGCGCATAAGACACCAGACAGCTGGCGTAAGTCACGTAGCGTTGCCCAAAGATGCGCATGAGTTCAACGCAGTACTCGTTCACCTCCAGATCCTCCGGGAAAGCAGATGAAAGAGCGAGAGAGTAGAAACTCAAACTCTTCACGGAGTTCAGTGGCATCGGGACACTTAACGCATCACCGCCGCTAATCTCCGGTGGATAAACCGAGCCCTCAGCAACCCTGATTAATGCAACTACCCATCCGGCAAATAGACATGACTGAAGAAATGCACTGATCATGATAAAACCCATGTCGCTTTTCTCTGAACGCGCTGCTGCGACTCCAGACTGCACAGCTTCCTGTTTTCCTTCCTCGTGCGACGTCACTGTCACGTGACTGGCGTAATCTCCCGATACACGTTGAGATTTCAGGCGCTCCTGTGATTTATTGCGTTCAGAAGATCACGTGGAAAATTTCAAGACATCTCGAGCAGTCTGTATTTTTAAAACGGAGCAATCGTTTAATTTGTAGATTTAGTCTATTATTGGTATGCGGATATAACTATAGTGTAATAAGTGACGCCTCTATTTATTCTGAGGCTGAGACATGTGCAAATGTAAATGGGACTGGACCTCACGTCAAAGATACTGCAAAAAAACCCAACAACACAGTTTTTTTCAAATCACACCATACGTACGTGCGTTTGATCTGTTTTATTGGAAAAGTCTCATAAACAAAACAAATGATGTAGCTGTATACAAATGTGGAAACATGCAGTACAGGCAGCGCTCCCTGTGAGATCACATTACACAGTTAAAGCAGCCCTGGATGCAGCGGGATACACAGTTAACCAGCACATATCAAGATTTAAATGAAGTGCATCCTGCCACAGAGCTGCTGTGTGTCCTTCAGCATCAGAAGCGACACAGGTCGCAGCAACACAGAGAAGTCAATGTGTGATATAGGGCTTGCTGTGATATAGTTATTTGGTTCTTTTTTTTAGGAGACATATATTCTGTACTACAAATATCAAAGTTAGTGGTGCTCTTAGACAGGTGTTATAAATAATTAACCACGGATTACACAAGATCGTGTTTGATATGACTTAAAGATTTTAAAAAAGACCAAAACAGTCTATAATGAGGGAGGAGAGATCAAAACAAACGCTTTTGGAAAAGTGAAGGGGCACGATGAATAATTCTAGAATAATTTTTCAGTATTGCATCTGTTCTGCAGAAGATACATTTTTCAGATGCTTCATGCTCAAGATTCTGCTCCAGGTTAGAATGATTCTGTCTTATTGCTTGTGGGCCATTTGTGAAGTGTGTCGAGTTCAGGCTGGTTCAGACTTGTCTGATTTTGGAAGGGGTGTAGTTTTTATCCACAGATTCGTCCTGCAGGAACATGTGCAGGCAGCGCTCGTTTTGAGCTAATGGATGACCGGACACTCTGGAGAAAAAACAAAGGCAGAATATATTACTGCTGTGTGGATAAAGACCCTCACAACCGTCACTGTGAGATGTTTGGAGAACTCACTTGTTGAGGAACTGCTCCAGACCCTGTCGCCGTTCCTCGATGAACGAGTCATCAAATATCCCATCGTCCCCGCGGAATGGAAGCTGTCTGACCAGAGCTTTTCCAGGAAGTGGAGGAACCACCACCTGTGTGAAACACAAGACCTTCATTCACCTCTGAAAACAGTCATCTGTCATCTTACAATCACTTCAAACATCATTACCGGAACTGCAGAATTACACAACAACACAATAAACCTTTGTTTATGTCAATTCAATATAATAAAAACATGGTTATATTGTTGAAAGCAGATCCTTAGAGCTATGCTCAATTAGCATTATATGCTACAATGGAGGATGGAATGGTTGTACTTGAGTATTTTTACATCCGTCCTTCACCTTGCTCTCTCTTTCCAGCTCTCCTCTCAGCCACTCAAAGTCACTGTATCTCCTCCTCACGCGGGACTCCTTCAGTTTGAAGATGGGGAGGTTCGTCTGACGAGAACAGTTAGACATGTGAACGTTATATAAACGCTCACACATTATGAATCTTTGGTGCATGCAAGAACAAGAAACACTGTAAACAATGAACTATTTGTCTAATAAACCAAAAGGTTGCCAAGGTTTGTCAGGATGCGCACAGATGTACTCATTAAAGAACTTCATTGTTAGCTTGGTTTATCGTTTCCATTCTTCACCGTTAGCGTCATTATCTCGGCCTGGCACAAGTGGGTGTGGTCAGCAGATATACAAACTTCTGAGTGAAACTGCCGGAAATGACTCTAGCTGTCTTTAAACTCTGCTTTGTCTTGTATGTTAAAAATTGCTACCAAAGTGTGTCCTCCACTGCACAGTTACTAGATCACTAAACAATCAGACCTACAGGGTATTAAGGTCAGTGTCAAAACGACTAGCTAACTCCTCCTAACCATAAAGCTGCTGACAACATAAGACAAAAAGACACGTCAAAACAATGATGAAAATAAAGCATCTACGTTTCCACACCAATATTGGGCAAGTCACTCACTTCTACAAAGTTATACCTGGATAAACGAGGGAACGCGTGAAGGACGCAACGTTGTGTTAGTTACGTGCCATGAGCTACTTTATTAGACCATTTTCTACGCGTAATGATGTACACTGCGTTTCTTTCGTTATATTACAGCTTCAACACGGACAGATCGGTGTGCAGTAACGATGTCAGAAGTCTGATTTGGTGAGATCAGGCCAGCGTTCGCGGCTCACCTTCATTCGGATCTCGTAAGTCGTAAATCTGTTCCGACCGACGCCGACCGTCTCGGGATTGGCCACGTCAATCTCTAGAAAGTTACTCGGAGGCCCGTACGCGTCGTTCAGGTTTTGTGGTTTGCTGTACAGTCGTCTCGTATCTGCTATGGCATCCGCCATGACTGCCCGTCACAGATTCAGACAAAACAAGCGACGATCGATTGAACTTCCGGTCAGCTGAGGAACAGCTGACATGTGACGGTCACGTGCCAATATCCCGATCTGCTATTGGACAAAAGATGCCCAAGCAAGTACAGGGAACATTTGATGTACATCAGTAATATACAAAATATACGTTAAAATTACAATTTAGATACAATAGAGTAATATCTAAAATGTATTATATATATTTTTCTTTAGGATATGATGTTGTATGTGTTTGTATTTAGGTCATTTATGTTTAAAAAAATAAAGATGACCCTACCGGTCTAATAGAACAATTATTAACCTGTATCATCGTGGATCCGTCTTTCCTTCCTAATCTTTATAAGAACCACAGGACACGGATGAATAAAATGTAGAAACAAATCTATCATCTAAATCTATCACCCAAATACTTACGAGATATGTAAAGTGTCCATAAACAAAGATATATAAAGTTAAGAATGTTTGCAAACAAAGATCCACGTTTATCCGAAAGCGGTTGACGGTCAGAGGCATGAATATTTCTCTCTGTCGTGCGTTATTCATCACTGATAAACCAGGAAAAGAGTTTCACTGGGTCATGATTCATTGGGTAACTTATAAGTTAACTGTTTTTCACAAGTTCACGTATCATAAACACTGTCTACAAAGTCTGAATAATTGTTAATAAAAAAATTTCATAATAATAATCGTTCATAATAATTGAATAATATATTAATAATTGTTACGTTTATTGTGTGATATAAATATTATGGAAAATCTTTGCCACAGGGACTAAAAACATTGTACGTCATAATTCGTTTATGTATGTACTGTAAGTAATGTTTACAGTTAATCTGACCACAGTGCTTACAGCATCTCATAGACATAAAGAATGTTCATTCTGAAGCCATCTAATGGAATTACACACAGTTTAAAACAGATGCTCTTAGGTCTGGAGGAGGCAGCAAAACACAGTTCCGTTGCCTACACGCACCCACGTGCTTGTGTTATTGTTCAGTAGAACATGCTGCAGGTTCCTTACTGTGAAAACCTCGCTGAGAAAACAGATGTAATAATGATCTTCTCAAACAAGCACTCAGTTCAGAATATCAGTACTCATGTGTTCAGATAAACGGAATCAATGTTTAAATATAACAGGAATTACAGGTGCTGGAGAGCAGTTGTATTGTTTTTTGTGGGTGATTACATATAGACAGTAGAGGTCACCTGTAGACGCGCAGGCAGGGTTTGGTGGAAACAAAGGAGTGAGGGGACAGAGAGAAGACAGAAGGGGGAGGGCTGATTTTGAACAGATAAGAAGTGAATGAAGGAGGGTCGTGAGCTGCAGTGTTTGTGCGAACCGTGCTGTGACATCTTTTGTGACTGAGCAACTGCGTTGTGGTGCTTTAGAGCCACGTGTTGTTGGACATGCAGAAGGAGCGAATCTAACGTGGTCCTGCACCATTGTTGTACAGATATCTTTGTGTGTATAGCATAAATGTTGAATACATCTGCACAGGTGAGTCATAGTTAATCATAGATGGTATTTTGACATGATTATGCGCACATGCACACGCATTCCGTCATAAACACAAACAATGCGGGTTGTCAATACGCGACCTTCCAGGAACAAAGACTTGCTGGTGTTTTGCATGACATGAGATGAAGGAAGGTACTGAACAAGAGAGCAGAGCAAAGGCGTATGACATTTCTTCAGTATGAATTACGTCATGTGTTTGAATAAAATTAGGTTGACAGCAGGGGGCGTTTCATGACGGATGACTTCACACAGCGATTTAAAGGGCCAGTGCGGGGAATTTATCTACATTGCCTCGACATTTGAGAATCCTCTAAACCTGCGACTGTTGAGAACAGTGGAACCAGAATATAAAAACTATATTACAGTTTTATGTTTTTAGATTATATTGAATGTATTATTAATTTGGTTTTAAGTATATTGTCCAGGTCACTCTTGTAAGAGATCTTTTTTCAAAAAGGTTTCTTCAAAAAGTCCTTAAAAAGGTTTTAACCTGGTTAAAGGACAATGAAAAAATGTCATGTTATAACTAAATATGGACAACTAACACCTTTAACTTCTAACTAACACCTCTAACTTCTAACTAACACCTTTAAACGTTACTGATTCACATTTATGCATATGAAAGCGACTCACAGTACATTCAAGTTTTTTTGTCAGTACATGTGCTCCCTGGGAATCGAACCCACAACCTTTTACGCTGCTAACGCAATGCTCTACTGAGCTACAGGAGATACACATCATGTTCCTCATAACAGAAATATGTTGTATGCATGTCTGTCTGAAATACAATTTCAAGCCACTGAATCTATATTTGGAAAGCCGATAAACTGACACGGGTCTCGGTACTCGTAGTGACTTGTTTGAGCATGTCCCCTGGCCTGCTGGCAGCTGTATTTGAGGATCACTGTCGCTTTAAGTGGAGGCGGGTGTGTGTCCGCGCTGCAGACGCGTCTGTCTTCTCACAGTCAGTCAGTCTGAAGTCGAGCTTGCTGCTGTGATGACAGACCGATTACACAGACAGTCGTCCCGTGCATTCAGATGCAGTGAGAGAAAGCGGCTTTCTGGATATTAGTTTTCATTGACGTCTAGACATTTAACGAGACCGTGACGCTTAGCGGGGCTGTAACTGTTAAAGAGACACCGGAGTGGGAAAGAACGACTGGTCAAACTGGCAAATGACAAAACATTAAAGCACTCGACGAGTAGTTTCTTCTGCTCTTTGTAGTTGTTCGATCCGCAGCTTGATTTATGTGCCGTGGCTCTGACGGATCTTCTGCTGCTCGCGATGGTCGCGCGCGGTGGCGTCTTGACGCGTCGTCCGCGGCTGCTGGAGAAGCGCGCTGGAGAGATATATGACGTGTAATACATCAGTGACCGATAGTGCGACACACACACAGCGGATCTGTGTGCGTGGTGCGTATGCAAACGACTGTATAATCACACACACGCATGCATCTTTATTACACTTACACGCATGCATCTTTATTACACTTACACGCATGCATCTTTATTACACTTACACGCATGCATGCAGGGTGTGTACATTTTATCAGTGTGTGTGTGTGTGTTGTATTCAGTGGGAATCGAACCCGTGACCTTTGCGTTGCATACACATATTTTATATGTCATATTTGTGTTTTACACGTTGTTTATTAACGTAGTAATTACTCAAGTGTAGCGAGTTTTCTTGTTTTTTGTTTTGTGAGCTAAACAGTAACTGATTTAGTCAGTCGTAAAGGCAAAACGCTCAATCGTTTACGTTGATTGTGTAAATATTTTGTGTTGTATTGTTTTGTTTTCTGAAACGCAGGGAGGCGTTGTTGAAGTTTTGCATTATAGACACACATTCATGGAATGCGTCCCGCTGTCTGTCTAACTTTGAGCTAGTGAGTGTAGAGGAGCGACGCACAAATGGCTAACACGACCCTGCAGCCGCTGTCTGCGCTGAATGTTGCCATCGATCCGGATTTTGAGCCGCAGAAACGTCCGAGATCATGCACCTGGCCCCTGCCGGAGTCCAGCTCAGCGCAGCCTGCGTCCAGCAACACTGACATCATCCCTGAGGAAGAGGATGATGACGGTGAAATGGCGATTAATGCCAATGGCGTGGGTGATGGAGAGGACAGAGGCAGCCCGAGTCTGGCCGATGGACTGCACACTGCAAGCGGTCAGGAAAACACGGGCTCTCCGCTTTCCTCTCAGCTCACTTCCACGACGGCGAGTCCGGGGGCGAGCCAGACTCCCCGGAAGACCTCCTCGAGGAGGAACGCCTGGGGCAACATGTCCTACGCAGACCTTATTACTAAAGCCATAGAAAGCACCCCAGACAAGAGACTGACGCTGTCTCAGATATACGACTGGATGGTTAGAAGCGTCCCGTACTTTAAAGACAAAGGCGACAGCAACAGCTCCGCTGGTTGGAAGGTAAGC
>JAZGTI010001273.1:0-46469 GCA_036877585.1 Botia kubotai
ATGTTTACTACTATGAAGAAACAATAAACAATTGCATTTGCCTGAGCTTACATTAACAAAGATTAATAAATGGCGTTAAAAGATATTGTTAATTGTTAGTTCATGCTAGCTAATGCATTACTGTTGTTAGCTAACGCAATTAGTGTTAACGAATGGAAGCTTATTGTAAAGCGTTACCATTATTTGTGATGAAAACTTGTGTTAAATAAAAAAGCCTAATATAACAAACTAGTTCTCTCACACTTCTGGACCCCACCGTATATATGAGCACTAAATTGACCTTGATCGTATCGGCCAATGAAAACCCATGACAGTCAACCTTTGAATAATGAACAATGAACACCACTCGACATGCCTGAAGCCGCTAGGCTAACACTACAGCCAGCACTGCATTTCCATCTCTCCTGTTTCCTCTGTCCCTCTTTCAGAAGAGAGAAACACAGTCATTTAAACATTATCTTCAAAAACTAGTTTAAACGTCTCTCTCTGCCTTCCTATTACCGTTCGGACGGCCACTTCACTCGCGCAGCTACGTCGAGTAATTGCTGTGAGGCTATTAAAAACAGTGACCTCATGACACCACGTTCAGCTGAAGATTCCATTGGAGAGAACAAAAATTAACGAGGACGACACAGATAAACAAAAGGACAATCGCATATATTCCAATCGGCAAGTACACAAAAGCGAAGCACATCTGCGGGCGACTATTGTTGCTGCGCTATTGTGGGGTTTCTCTTTGAAAAGCGCACAGGGCTAATGGAAATAGCTGGTCCTCTTTAGTATTGTCTGGCACTTAGTGTTTACCAACTCCATGTTTAATGGCAGCTGGTCTCATTTCCGACCTTGTTGCTCTTTGTCGCTTTCGTAAAGGATTTGTGGATAATACCGTTTTTTACCCACAAGGGGCCGAAGCTAACGCTACACTGAAACTCTTTTCTCATACTCTGACCCCTCCTCTTTTCTAGAACAGAGTTTGGGCTCTCCAGAGAGCTCCGATGCCTCAAAACTCCTGCCCTTTGTTCCCATAGATACAGACCGTATGCCCTGTGGGAATATTTACAAAAGTGAGTGCCTAGGCATGGGACATCAGGGACGAGCAAAACAGAAGAGAGCGAGAGACAATGTGGATCAAAGGTCAGCGAGTGTGTTTGCGAAATGTTATGATCTCTATTTACAAAAAAACGCATACAGCGGCAATGAAGAAAAATAGATTTTTCTTTGTCTCATCGAAGGCTAACCTGACATTTCGGAATGCTCTGTGCTGGTGACACGGACGATTTGCGATCACCTGCAAACTGTTTTTGACTGGAGGTTGTGAAGTAGATTAAAAAAAGCTTAGCCACTAATCGGGGAAAAGGAAGAAAGATCACTGTGACTTATCAGGCTGTTCTGAGGATGTCACAGACAGCGATCTGAAGAGTCAGTTACAGAGACAGCTGAGAGCGTCAGAACGTCCATGAGGACAGGAAGTGCTTTAGGAGATGGAGGGGGGGGGTGTTTNAGAGAGAGAGAGAGAGAGAGAGAGAGAGAGAATAAAGGGCAATGCACATCCGCATTCCTTCAAATACAGGCACGCACGCGCTCACCTTAAATATGACCGATATGGATTAAAAGGCAAATCTCAGGTTGAAAGATTAATACCATCCACTTCATTTCCACAACCTGCCCATCTCTGAGCACTGAAAGCCACTTCTGCTGGATAAAAGCCACACTGCCGCTCCTCGGCCTCCTCATTCAGCCCACACAAAGCCCACTCAAGGCTGAGAATCTCTCTCATGGCTTACAGGTGCGTGCTATACCAGTGAACGCTTCTGCGTGAAGCCGGACGCTATTTCTCTTCATGTCTCGCTCTTGTTCTCCTTCAGTCTGTCTCTTGCTCTTTTTGTCTGCTCTGCTCTTTCTCGGGCTGTATGTTAAACCAGTGCTCAGCTTTAGAATGTCCTCTGCTCTCATGAGAGGCCTCGCTGCTAAAGCCAGTAAGAGAGATGAGGATCAGAGCGGGATAAAGCCAATGGCCCATTCTGCCCACAGCCCGCACTCTCCTCTCTTTCCTGCTCTTCATTTCTCCTCTCCCCAGTTCTCCTATCTCTCCTTCTCTTTCCACCTTTTAATGTTTTCCCTTTCCCATTACCCCTACATCTCCCTTCCTTCCTATCCTCATTTCTCATCTCCTCCTCTCTCCTCTTCTCATTTCTCATCTACTCCTCTCTCCTCTTCTCATTTCTCATCTCCTCCTCTCTCCTATTCTCATTTCTCATCTCCTCCTCTCTCCTCTTCTCATTTCTCATCTCCTCCTCTCTCCTCTTCTCATTTCTCCTCTACTGTCCCTCCCTACCTTGTCTCATTTCTAATCTCCTCCTCGTTTTTCCCCTCCTCCTCTCTTCTCTTCCTCCCTCATTAACCCATTTCTATCTTCCTGTCCTCCTTTCTTCTTTGTTCTCTCCTCTTCTTGTGCTTATTTCTCCTCTCCCTATTACCCTTATCTCTGCTGCTCTCCCTCCTTCCCTCTCCTCATTTCTCCTCCTTTTGTCTCCTCTATCAACTACAGTAACTCATTTTAGGATCAGCAACACACCTTAGGCAAAGCAAAACAAAACAAAAAAACGCAGTAACATTCCACCAGACTCATTCCTTTTAGAGAAAAACTTTCACAAATGGAGTCAGAGAAACATTGCTCTGATGGGCAATAACCTAAACTCCAGTATATCATAAGTTTGAAGGTATTGTGCGTTTCTGCTCAAGCCTCTGGGTATGAGGCTACACGGCTGAGAAACATTCCATTCTGTGCGTCCAATGGTAAATGTCGGGCTAATCAAATAGACTCGATGGATTGGCTACAGTGGAAATCGTTGCTCTTTTATTGGACCGCATTAGCCGTGACCTTCAGGGCTTAAATGAAACGTCCTTGAAGATATAATGCTATAATGTAGCGTACAGCACTGGGACTTCCTGTACCATCACGGAAAACCTTCGGAGCGCATCTGCGACTTGCCCAAGCAACACACATCACCGTCTACTTTTAGAGTAACTGAAGGACATTCGTAATAATAGCAAACATGCAGACAAACAAATGTTAATGCATATGCAAACAGAAACCACGCAAAAAAAGAGCTCTTACCTCTATGTCTATTTGTGGTTTTGTCAAACATGAGCATAGCATCTTCTACCTGTAAAAGAGAAGAGAGAAATATTAGTGCAGTACTAGTTACATTTAGTTTAGAAAAAACTAGTGATAAAAAAAGGAACAAGGCAAGTAAATGGAGCGATGCACCACAGTGATATGAATTATAATAGAAGGTAAATAATGGAAAGTTATATCCAATATTTCAAACACCTGTAATGGCCGTTTAAACCTAGTTATGTTTGCAATAGTGTCCCCACGAAAACAACTTTAACAAATAACAACAAATAAAAATACAAGCTTCACATTATTGCATCTAAATCTTGTAAATGCACACCCAGCTAACATGGAACGTTCTCAAGACATTGACTAATGTTCTCTAAAAGTTCTCTCAGTTATCAAAAAGTCTTGTAGCAATGTTAGAACTTTTTAAATGTTATATATTATATACATCAGAAATGTTATTCTTACGTTGTCGGTGGAACGTTTCAAAAATGTTATAGAGCGTTTTTGTTACTTGGAAACTTTACTTTACTTACAGGCTAAAATTGTTAGCTGGGTTGCCCTGTTTACTTCCAAGCATTTTTTAAACACAACGGATGGTGCATTCAGAATTATTTTTGTGGCTTTTTACGACCAAAAACATCATCGATGGAACTCATGTAGTACGGAATGCTGAACAGTTCTTTGATGCACACAAATCTGACACCTGCTCATGGTCATGTTCTGTGAAGACTGATATTCCCGGACCGGCCCAAGGGTACCATCACGTCTGACCCTGACAGCGGCCCGCTCATCCTTGAGGAAAACCCTGCGCGCAAGGACTATCTTCTGAGAGCAACCAGCCATCACGCACTGACATTCTTATGTTTTATATATACACACCCCACTGTCTGTCCTTTCTTGGCACAGACATGCGCACATGCTAATAAACTCACTGCGGCTTCAAACACACACCGACATGGACCAACATGCCTCGCAAAGGTCTCTGAGATTAGCCCCAAAGCAGAGGTGTCTGGAAAAACACCTTTCCCTCGACAAAAGAAGTCATCAGTCACTCGGCCCCATGGAGAACAATGGAGCTGCGAGCTTTAGGGTTCCTCATCACCCTCAATCACTTCCAATAAAGATCACACTGTCTGCCTCTCTCTCTCACCCGCGCTGAGAGAAATCTGTTATCCTCGGCTATCACTCAACGCATATTTATTCTCCTCCACAAGCGCAGCTCTCACTCTCAGGAACACGTTTGGTAAACGAACAGTTGGCACATGAGGTGATCTAAAAGTAGGATTCTTCAGTAAGATTAGTTCCTATTTGTGCTAAAATGGTGTACCAAGTATGGGTGAGTGGAATATATATGTGTGTGTGTGTGTGTGTGGGAGGGTTTTAATATGTGTTTTACGAGGACACAAACGTGTATAACGATGTGTATAACAATGTAAACGTGGTTTATGAGGACACGCCCTCTGTCCTCATAAACTAAATCGCTTAAAAAAAAAAGAACTCGAAAGTTTTCTGTCTCTTTGAAAATCATGGAAAGACATATTTCCAGCGTTTGGCTTGCTAAGTGATACATCCAGGTACATAACGGTACAACACAGTTAACTTATTGTACATATGCTCCTCACAGCCATGTTTTTAATTGCATTAATTGAAATACTCTGTTTATTTTGCATCTATCGACACTAACTTGGTGTATTTTTGGAAATACTAATTTGGACTCTTAGCTTTCTGTTTAATTACTCATTACATCGACAACATAATGTAGTATGTACTTAATACATCACAGCAGCCTACGTATTAAAAAAAGTCTGTGCAAATATAAACAGATTTTTCGGAGAACTGACTAACATTAACCGTCAGATACTAAGAACTGCGTAATACTGTAAAGTATGAATATAAACCGTCCCTTCTGCTTTTCACACACACTGTGATGGATGTTGGCTCTTTAATTCTGCTGTCCCTGCTGCTGGACACTTGTGTATAGGCCAGGAACTACAGCTAACTCTGTCCAGATGGAGAACAGACTCCTGGCTGGTGCTGCTGCAAAGCATGATGGGAAGAGACAGCCCTCATATCAGCCTCACATGTACCTGTCTCTCCTCATAACCAGTCTCTCTCTCTCTCTCTCTCTCTTACAGTGAAAACCTGTGTCACCTGTCTTTATGTCACAACTCAAACCTCGGAGATATTACTTCTCAGCTGTAGCAAAAGGCTGCATCTGTCACCTGCATTTCTTTGTCGGTATGATGGTGAAGCAGTGGATCGAGATTCTGTAGGGACAGATTCATGAAAGTTACGCTTTTAAACACCAGGGCTGCTTGGTTTGAACAAAGTTTATATTGCCATTAGTTTCCTAAATACTGTGAAAAAGTTGTGAACTGTGATATGATAAACACAGCTCGTATATTGTGTCAAGTACAAGTCTAAAAGAACAAAAGCCAGAAAATTACACCAAAAGCTCTCGCATGTGCTAAACCTACAAACAATAAAATGATGGATTTTGTCTCCAAAGTCAGTGCTGTTTTGGCCACACTTTGGGCAAGGATATTCACACTTGTTTTTTACAAGAAAAACAATCCACTTCTCCACGCATTCACATTGTACCCGGCCAACAAGAGGCTTTTTAGTCACCGTTCTTAACTTTAAAGTAACTGAATATCATCTGATCACATGACCACCAACAATGTACAAATATTACTTGCAACTTTTCCTCAAGATTATTTCACATTTGGTAGTTCTTATACCCGATGACCTAAAGTAAACGCCACACTGCTGGTTCAGCTTTGCTACCTTCACCGAATCCAGACCCATTCAGCCTTTTCAATAGAGGACATTCATTCAAAGATGGATTCTACTTGCCTGTGGCCATCAGATTGCCAGATACGAAGCTCTTGAGGGCACACACAGACACACACACACACAGAAGCAGCACAAAGGTGAGCGTGGCCCCACACCCGTTTCTGTGCCTAATCTTAGTCCACTCGTTCTCTCCTCCTTCTGTGAAAGAAAAGCCAGAGGAGAATAGCTGTCTCTTCAGAATGTGAGGGGGGCCGGGCGGCCCACAGATAACAGTCCTGCTTTTATATTCGCTTAGAAAGATGAGGTAAAAAGGAGGGACCAGATTCACGAGAGTCCAGAGAACTCTTCTAAGAAATCGTACTAAGAAATCTAGTGCTGCGGCGGGAGAACAGAACGACATTTCGAATTCTCTTAAAAGAAGTCCCACAGGAAAGAAAAATCACAAATGAAATCTCTTTAATATCTCGATTGTTTCTCCTAGACAGTAAAGGGTTTGCAAAGATAGTTAATGAAGACTTTTGCTCAAGTTTCCAGCCCGTAAGATTTTCTTTCCTGGATTAAAAAAAGATCTCAGCAATGTCTCAGACTGTACGCCGATTTGCCAAGACGCCAAAATCTGCAATTAAAAATCTAAGGCTATAACATGAACATGAATTTGTGCTGTCCACATTCAGCAGCTTCTGTACTGTGCCTCACAATCCTAATGGGAAAATAAAGCACAAATGAGGCAATTGTTGACCCAAACTTTAAAAATGTAAATGAAACCGCTTACAAACCGAGCTATGTCAGAGCAATATAATTTTCATTCAGGGTGACGGAAGGTTCCAGAGACTCTGGAAGGCTAATGGTGCTTGCATATGTGACTGCGCTGCATTCAAAACGGCCCTGACCTTTACTTGTTAGCTCTTGCGCCTGTTTCCGGGACTCTGAGGGGCTGTGGGGCGGCGAGACCCCGGGCTCGCCCCGGCGCCGATCGATGCGAAATAAGCGGCTGCTGTGAGTGGCCTTAAAACCGGTCTGATGTGGTGAGGAATTAATTTGCCAACTGTAGCGGTTGGAGAGACGCGGCGGCACACGGCGCAGGATGGTAAATTGCACAAATTCTCCCCGGGCTCAGGGGGACAGTGCCATTAAAAGCCCCCGTGGCACACCCTAGGTGGTGGCGCTACTTTGCCATTAAACACCATTACTGTTAATTGACTGAACAAGTGGCCTTTTTATTGCCCGTCCTTAGCTTGGTCAGTGGCTAATACGCGCTGTGCACCCAGTACAATGAGCAAATGCCACGGTAATGCCTGTTTTATGACAGGCACGGAAGGGGCAGGTCCTGTCTGAGCGTCGATAAAACCGTGTTTAAATGTAGTTTGTGAAAGCGAACTGTAGCTTGCCTCGAGATTTATGCTTCTTATTAGCAGGAGCCGCGCATTCGGCCTTCTGAGACACATCTCTTTATGGGCTTTTATAGCGCGAGCGTTATGAGGAAAAGTATACAGGCGTCGCGGTCGCGTATTGGAACACAGCACGCAGCTGGAGAGTTAACCAGGGGCCAACATCTGCCTCACACCATCCTTAAACAGAAAATTGGCAAAAAACTGAAAGTGCGCCGAACGAACTTTTTCTAAAGTTGTTCGCCGGCATAAAACCGGATGCAATCTCGACCGCCGCGTTTCCTCGGCGACAGCTGTGCCGAGCTGCTTGACAACATGTTTTCATTTAAGTCAGAAATATAATTGGAATGTCTGTGGGGCCATTTTTTTATTAAGCGTGGAAGGTGTCTGCAGGAGGACGGGAGGGAATACAAGCCAGCGGATGCGCAGTCAGACGGGGGAGATTGTGTTTACATGCAGGCGAGGGATGGAGAGAAGACAATCCAACACTTGGTTAAATTCACTCAGCCACCAGGGAGTGGAATCTACCACCTGCCATATCACCGCTTGCTAAATCCCCCTCAGTACAGATAGAAAACAGACTCCACCTCTCTCCTCGTGTCAGACACGAGCTTACGTGCATGTCACGTCATGGCAGGAATCTGCAAAACACATGCTGCAAAAAACTTTAATCAGACACATTGAATTATTTATCAGGGGACAAAAGCATTGGCGGGTTTTGCGACTAAAATCATTTGACAGAAAGCAGAGAGGAAGAAGAATGTAAACTGACAGAGTTTTCAGTCAGTGTTTCCTACAGAACTCCAGAACTAACCCATTCACCCCCCTATATTATATATGCATACACACACACACACACACACACATACAGTGTGTGACTGTATGTGTGCATATATACACTGTGTGTGGTGTTTGTGTCCGTATACATATATACATACAAGTTGTACATCTCCTATTATGTTGTGATGCTACAAAACAGCAGTACAGCAAATGTACAATCACACCCAGTGTTGCCACTTCTGTTTGTTTATATATACCGGAAGAACCTTATGCTAGTCATCCTGTCCAACCAAACAGCATTTCCGACACCTGTTTAACATCTTAAGTTGCTGCGACCACAAACAGTCTCACATATTGACAAAACATGGAGCCGAAAGCAGAAAGGCAGACACAACAGTCTAAGTAAACATGTCTTCTCAGACGCGGGCCACACAGGTGGGCCAATGACGCGATGAGCCCACGAGAGAGAACTCGCAGCGCATCTCAGCGCCTCATCACGCTCGCTCACGTGTTTACGCGTATGTGATGGAGCAAACAGACCCGCCGATAAAAAATAAACAGTGGCGGACGAGGAAATGGATATTCAAAGGCAGGTCTCATTTAGTGCCGCGACTGGGTGGAAGGGGAGAAGTTTATTTGCATAACGGAATTGGAAGTGACTGCCGGCGTCTACCGCGAACCCTCAAACGCACGTCTCTGTTTTTTTCCCCTCTCACTTGTTCCGTCTCTTTTCTTTTGCTGGAAAAATCAATGCTGACGGAGCAGGCCTCTCTTTTTCTCTCAAGGGCGATGGATCAAATTTCGCCGGCTCTAATTTTGTGGAGTTACTTGCTTTTTCTACCGTTATTTCGTACCGATCTGGAGGGTGAACGTGCGGAGAGCGATAGCTCGTGGCGATGTCCTGCACACACGCTTCATTTGCTTTAAGCACTGGCGATTAAACGTGCCGCTCTGGGCTATACTCTGCTTGACAGAAAACAATGCAATTAATGTAAACCAGATCCAAACAACACAATAAACAGCAAGAATGTGCTCAAAAATGAAGCTCTCCTGGAGATAGACAAGTTAGAGTTCAATGGCAAAAACATTCCCCAACAAAAAGACACAACGAGAGGATTTCACTAAATGACATCTTTGGCAATTCTGTGAAAAAATAAGAATTGAAACCGGAAACCAGTTTGTTAACTAAATGTGCCTTAAATGTGAAATCGTTTTTCACACACAGTATTTTAAAACCAATTAAAATAACGTTGGGAGTTGTGTAGCCATTATTGTCTTTACTATATATGTATATTCCTTTTTTCTTGTAAAGATTACTATAAAAATAATTCATTGGAATTGAATGGTGTGGTATTACGCCTGCAGATAGCACTCTGAATGAACCTGCAAGTTCAGGACCTGCAGCATGCATATTGCGCATTATCGCATACACAGACATTGTTTTGCCACAAATCTCATTTGCATTGCTACTTTAGCGAATGCAGTTCACAAAAAAACAATCATATCAGTGGCCACACCTCCCAGCTAACAATTTTAGCTCGTAAGAACATTTTCTTAACGTTTCCATTAAGTAACAAAAATGTTAAAAATGTTCCTCTGAAAGTTCTAGGAACATTTGAAATGTCCAGTTTTATAAATGTTGATCGTTACTGTTTGGTTAGAACATTATTCAAACATTTTTAAAACTGTAGCATTTTTAAAACGTTTCACTAACTACTTTAGAATAACATTTTTGATATACATACAGTACTGCAAGAACATGTTTGATAACTTTGAGAGAACGTTTAGATAACATTATCCAATGTTCTTGAACGCTGGAGAGTTAGTTCTTGGTAAACTTCCCTCTTAATACCACTGAATAAATGAGAATTTATTCAAGTCATGCTGCAAAAAAATTATACTGAGAACAGTTTGTCATTATTTAACACCCCCCCGTAAATAGAGATTACCACAAACGTTAAAAATGTCAAGAATCTGTCCTTGATTCTGACACTTCCACTTAGATAGCGCAAACATTTAGACACCCAGACACCACAAGCTGTTTAAGATCGAAGTCCGTGTGAAAACCGCCTCTGAGGAGACATTTTTTCTCCTTTATAAAGACTGGCCATTTGTGGTTAAGGTTCACCAATCCATAATTGATGAGAATAGCTACTCTGATATATCAAAAGTGTTCCGCGCGGGTCTAAACCTACTATTTATTTCCTTTTGATGTCAAATGTCTACACCTGCAGCTCTGATAACTCATTTCAGAGTGATGCCTGATACAGGTCCAGCGTAACAAAATGCTGTGCGAGTGGGGAACATATATATTTGACAAACAACAGGCCTTTTATGATGCGGGGGTTCGCCGGGCTGTTTTGCTGGGTGGATAAGCAGTGATTTCTGTTCCAGTGGCGCCAAAGCTCTCCGCTCATGCGGCAAATCTGTTTTTAGCGTCTCCCAGCGCTGTGGACATCTACATGAAAGCCAAAGGACCAACACAAAGACAAGGTAAAACCAACAATCTGCGGCGTGGACTTCACTCGTCGCGGCAGATTACCCCGCGCGGTTATCGACTCATCGCCGCTTCGCCGTTGTCATGCCGACGAGGCGTGATGTAAATGTATGTAAATCCACGCTCTTAACTGACAGCCTAAAGATGAGGAATAGATGAGATTAGGTGTAGAGGATCACTCCATCATCACCACCCCCCCGATAAGCTCATTATGCCCCTAAAAGGTTTAATTATCAGAGCCACTGCGTATGAACACAGCGTACAGCGTTCTGTGCCGAAATCCTGCGCTAATCCTGGCATGCAGCAGTGTCTGTCAGCGAACACCAGAGACAATCGCAATTCATTTACTGTAAAGACACTCATTACGACGGAAACGCTAAAGCTGACCGGTTCGCTTCTAACCGCGTGTTTGATGTTGAAAATCGACCGCGATGGTGTTGTAGCAGCACGTTATTGTTGTCACGTCCATCAACACACTGGACACCCACGTAACACCGACTGACTCATTAACCCAGATACCTACAATAAAAGAGTGGCTTAAAAATTTGACAGGCCCACATTTTTAAAGTATGTCTTAATGTAGCGAGTCAGGCAGTAGCTGTCTTTCAGCCCTGTTGTGGAGACATCGATACTGAGGTTAAAGCATCTACTAATGATCCAGTGACAAGCTAACTTAGTGTACATTTTCATCTCCATCACTTAATGTTCAGCTCAATAAGCCCCGCCCCCCAGTTACTGTTGCTATCTCTGTCATGTTTTCCTCACCTGCCACTCTCAGAGGTAGACAGAGGCGATGAGGCGACACTACCTTGTCTTTTCCTCACTTATCATGCATTTATACTTTATAATTTGTATAAAAACATGATATACTATGGCAGGGATATACTGTTATCAGCCAAAACTTCAAAAACATGACAGATTTGTACTTATATTGTCAACCACTAGATGGTTGTGATTCTCAAAACTCCCACCTCAGTTCCTTTATATTGGATATTGTAGCAACTGGATTCCAGCAGCAGATAATGTCTAGGCTCTGATTCACACGACACCGGTTGATTCAGTGGCTTTGTAACTTGTCAACAGGGCAGCTCGGCTCCCAGCCACCGATCATGAGTCACTGTCTCTTCTGCCGGGGTACTGCAGGTGACGCAATCTCACGGAAACCTGACCCGTTCTGTAGCCCAGAACAACACTGAGGTGGACTTGCTTTAATGAACAACTTCAGGGGCAACATGAGCGCTTACAGCTGAATCCCCCTCTGAAACCGATTCTAACTCTCAAATACTACCCTGCTAACAATTTTTGATTGTGAATGTTTCCTTAACGTTTCCATTGCATAACAAAAGCGTTCATGTTTTTTCTTAAGTTCTAGAAACGTTTAAAATGTCCAGTTTTTAGATGTTGCATTAACATTATTGCTTGTTTTAAGAACACCATTCCAATTTTTTGTAACTTTTTAAAATGTGCCGCCAACAACTTACTTAAAAAAAAGTTCTACTATAATTTTTGCAAAAACTTTTTGGATAACTCTGGGAGAACATTAGAGAATGTTAGCCAACGTTTTGGGAACGTTCCCTGTTAGCTGGGTAGAGAATAAAGCAACCTTCTTAAGCTCGATTAAGACTTCAAGAAAACACAAATGCGTAATTATGATCTTTCTTGAAGTGAACCAGTGTCTTATTTATGGATTAAAGAAAGCTCCGGTGTAAATAAAAATAGTTTGAACAGAACTTTGCTGGTTCCGGTATCATTTATTTCCCGCAGGCATGGAAATGCGCAAGTAATGCGAGATTTGGAGTGTGCAAACAGTGTCAATGCGTGCTGCTCTCGAGAAGGTGACAACAGGGGGCTTGGCACAGATTGCTGGCTTCTAGAAAGTGCTCAGGGAAACAAAGCTTCTGCTGCATATCAACTGCCTCTTGACATAACTGTACCGACAGTGGTGAAGAGATGCAGAAAACTGCAGAAACCCAACAGAGACTCTCGGACCAAACCTTCATGAGCTTCACACATCGCAGAGGACACGAGAGACAGCAGCTCCTCTACCAGCTCTGTGGGGGATTGTCCACTGGCACTTTTCACAAATATGGTGCAGTTTGGGGACTTTAAGAAGCACAAATGGCAAACGTTTTTCGTGTCATAATTATAAGCCAATATGAAATGAAAAAGGCCTTGACCTTCTCGACTGTATCCAACCGGCAAAAATCATAAATAAAATGTCATCCTTTTAAAACGCTCCACTGATTTGATATTCAACTGATTGTAGCGCAAAACAATTTTTTTGTTTAGTAACCGATGTTGATTAAAACAATTATTGTTTTAGTTGTACGAATTCTGACCACAACTGAGGAATACAGCATAAGCTCATCATTTAATTGATACATTTTAATGTTTATCTAAAAAAACAAACTATATAAAATAGAAAAAACTAGAAAAATAAGAAAAGAAAAAAAGAAAAATTATAAAAAAAAACGTATAGTTTTAAACTAAACAATTTGCAAATTGAATGAATAGCAAATAAAACAGCTAAAAGGATGGAGGTCAGAACTTTTCTGTACGTTAAATTTGCCAAAAAAAATTTTTTTTAGTTATTAGTTAAGTAGTTCTCAGTTCCAGTCACCCACTGACTGCCACTGCGGCCTGGATCCAGACGGTATGAGAGAGAGTGTGGAGCCAGTGGGCTCCTGGTCAGAGCCGGGGTGGCATTAGGTGAAGCTGGCCTGAAGAGGGGGCAGCAGCTGATGTTACAGCCTGTCATTACTCCACTCGGCTTCAGGCGTGGCACTGGAACAGCACAAGAGGGCCAACCAAGATTTATCCACACTGTCAGGACAGTGTGGTGTTGACCAGAGGGCCCACTGATGAATCCCACCCCATTTCTGTTCGCAAGCTGTTCAGAACCAACAGGTCACAATGGTATTTTATTTATGGGTCTGTAACATGCCAAGCTTATCCCCTCTTTCCTGCTTTAGCATGGCGATTGGCCATTCCATCAGGACATATTATGCCTAGGAGCGAGCAAGGTGCAAGTTATGTCTCTCTAGCAGAACCAACAAATGGAGAGGCGAGCCGTGTCTCCGAGCCAAAATGGTGGCATGGGAGACGGAAAATCCAGGCATCCTAATGCCATAATACATCAACAAGTGAAGTTTCTCCAACTCCACCAAACAAATGTAAGCGGCCTACGACGTTTACAAACGTCGGAATGTTTTTCCTAGCAACGCTGTATTATTATTCTCGTAGTACCAATATTTTTAATTAAAATTGTAACATGACAAAATGTACAATTTAAAATAAGAACATATTTATTTTTCGACCAAATTCCAAACGTCACCACACAGGCGACGAACATAATCGTGCGGTTCGATGCAGATAAAGGAGAAACGATTGCAATTTATTACATTTAATTAAATATTAAATTAAATTTGATTGAACACACAATAAACGAAGATTCACTAGAGTACATCTAAACCAAATATGTATAAACTATCATATCATTTATATATCAGCAGGTCCTTGCCGATTCTCATCCCCATGTAGACGCAACAACAGGAAAAAAGACTTTTATATTTATAATACTGTTTCGTTTCTGTTTATGTTCCACTCAGTCTAACGGCTCCAGTATGTTTTCCATCTGGTGTTTTGAGAGTACATACGTATTATAATGATATTAATCATTTGAAAACTCAGTAATTAAGCCAGTTAATTAGTATGTAAATAAGGGTTCAGAAACATTGGCAAGCCTTCCGTTCAGATCCACAAATTTAAGCGCAAATCCGGATGTGTCAGCTTTCATTAGGGCAGGTGTGAGCGGCAGGCCACTCGGAGCACGGGAGGGAAATGACAGCAGGACAAAGGTTCCATTTCCTTCCAAAACCAAACGGGAGAGGAATCAAGCCGGGCTCCTCACTGTGGCAAAACCCCAGCAAACCCCTGGGCCAGCGGCCGAGGAGCTAGCTTAACCTTTCTCCCTCTCTCTCCCTCTCTCTCTCACCCGCTTACTCGCTCCCCCACCCTCTCGCTCCTATCTGCTCGGATCGATGACCGCACTGCAGAAGTACTGGACTGAGAGTGAGAAAATTCAGCTCGCTCTCGGAGAGAAGCAGTGTAATTTTCACCGTGATGAAAAAAGCAATAACATTTTTGCTCGTCCTTTACAGCGGCGCGATAGACGAGGTGTGAGGCTCAAACAGCTGAGAACTCGCCTGCCTCGCCAGTCTGTGTTATCGCAGAGGGCAAATTCACCTCCACACCCCCTGTATACAGTAACCCTGCTGCAGTTAACATACTTTACACACAGAAGATAAACTCATTATTTTAATGCACTGATAGCCAGACAGGTGTTTCAAAATAATATATATATATATATATATATGTGTGTGTAAATAGTTACACAACTAAAAATGTTGAAATGTTGAACTAACATCCGTATAACCCTGCAATAATGTTTACAGAACGTTTAAAAAAGCAATATTTTGAACGTTCCTAGCACTTTTGTAATAACATTTTTAACATGTCTGATACTTATTGGAAGCGTTAGGGAAACACGTTTACAACCTAAAACCGTTAGCTGGGCATTAGCTGAACCAGCAGTGATCTGAAAAGACAAGCAAAACTCCAGGATTTCAATAAACAACACATCAATCCCACGCAAAGGCAAGCGGCGCTGATGTACTTTCTGTTATATTAGGTGCAGATGTACGAGGCTGATAGGGAGCATTAGAGGTTATATCCCAGCATTCATTTCATTACAGTCTCCGTCAGAGCCGAGCCCCCCTGTAGCTCTTTATTTAGTTCGGCAGTTAAAGCCTCTTTAACTGCAGATTCAATACGACGTTCGGCGCACGTACGGTCAGGGCAGAACAATAGCAAATCTGAAACGCGATACCCCGCGACAGGGTAACTTCTGCGGATCTCTGCTCACGACCCCCCGCCCTCTTTTATGCGAGGACGAAACAGCGGCGCACGTTTTGAATACAGTTGTACATCTTTCAGTTTATTAATGCTTGGATTAACATGACTGGAGGTTTTGTCAGGGGAGTCTTCACCAGGAACCCTGAGAGCAGTTCTGTGTGACAGTAATAGTCCTCCGCTAATATACTTGAGCGATGCAGATTCCACAGTGTTAGAAAGCAGAACAAAGAAGGTTTACTTGAAGCGTGAACACAAAGGTAGAATTGTAAAGTGGAGGGTAGGAGCCACTCCAGATGAAAGCGGTGTTATTTGACAGTGAATTAAAAAACAAAGGCCGTGGTGGAGAAATCCTCCTGACTTTTTGACAGGAGAAAGATGAGCCACTTTTGCTTTCCTCCCATCCAGCCGTTCAAGCCCCTCGCACTGGAAAAACACTATTTGCTTTTGATATCATCTGTCCGTCCGCGGGCGCTCTTGATTTCTTCTCCCTCCCTCGATATCGATTTCAGTCGGCGCGCCGTTAAAAGTTCCTTTCAGGAAGTTTTAAAGAAGCTATTTTTAAAACCTTCTGAAAGGAAATATATACGCATGGAGAAGCTGAATGAGAAAATGTCGACAGAAGTCATTGATTTTAATTGCTGCTTTTAATCTGATGAAAGGCGGAGGGAATAAAACTTGAGCGCTCAACATGATTTAACGTAAAAATTCATTTTAGCCAATCGGAGTGAAGTGTTCGTTTTTGGTTAGTGGGAAGGAACATTAGCAGCAGTGTAGGTTAACCTGATACCTACATGATAACCAGATATGTTGAGAAAAAATAAACTTAGTACTTTAGGGTAGCATTAAACCAGGAATGTTTTTATAACCTAAAAAGAACATTAGCCAACATTTTGAGATCATTCCAAGTTAGCTAGGGGCAAATGACTGATTGACTGGAACATTCTTCCAGGGTATCCAAAAAATAAACTAGCTGCTACATCACGCCATGCCACAGTGCCAATTCTGATTCAAAACCGTTGAAAGACACCCACCATCTTATTGAGCTCCTTCAAGTTGTTCTAGAACTCTGAATTTACCTCCAAACATTTTCAAAACACTGTATCTTGAAGTAGAACTCTATCTCTCTCGCTCTCTCTCTCTCTCTCTCTCTGAAGTTTCAGTCTGCTGCTTTGCTGTCGCTCATGAACATGCATGAAAACACAACACAGTGTTGTGGAGGTGCTAGGAGAGCAGGCAGGCCCGAGGAGGAGTTCAAACGACTAAAACGGGCCACTTGTTCTCCTGAGAGCTCCTGTAGCACAGCAGAGAGGTCTCCTGAGAAAACAGTCCTGGGAGTACACAATCAAAGACCTGACAAAGAACCTATAGCTCCAGCAAATGCTATTAAAACAGATTCAAGAAGGTTCCTTCAATTAAAACAGTGGTCGGCAACCTTTTTGACCTTCTCCATTTTAATTTATCCTTGTGCAATGAAAACTGCTTCACAAAATCATTTACTCACCCTTATTCCAACATATCAGTCCAACCTGTATGATTTTGTTTTCTCCTATAGACCACAAAAGAAGATTATTTTTTGGAGACATGTCTCAGTGGTTTTGTGTCCACACATGGAAGTCAATGGGTGTGAGTTTGGTTACGAGTGTACTTGATACAAAATATCTTCTTTTGTGTTCCTCAGAAGTAAAAAAAGTCATACAGGTTTGGAATGACATGAGGACGATGTAAAGTAAATGATGTAAGATGTTTCATTTTTGGGTGCACTGTCCCTTTAAATGTTTTTGGCATCGTTGTGTGTGAGTTATGTCACACGGTGACATCATCGAGTCTATCTTTTCCCATAAAAAGACGGACTTTGAGTATCACCTTTAGTTTTTGAAGATCTTGTGTGCTTGGTTGAATACATTCAATGGCTCAATATGAAGAGATCCTCATTTTTTTTAAGGTTGCTTAAGGTTACCAACCCCTGAATTAGAAATATTATCGTGTCCAAAATGGCCACTAAGAACGAGACAAGAAAAGAGAGGGAAGAAAGCCCAAGATAATGAGAAGGTCAAAGCCATACACTGAATAATACAGTGAATGTTAGCGGAGATAATGCCAAGCTCAAGTGAACCAGCTAATATCTGGTGCGTTGCTCTCCATTCAGCATGAAACGCTGTCAATGTGATAGATTGAAGAGTCTCTTTATTTCTTTCCCTTCCTGCACTATGGGCAGAAGTGTGCTGCAGACTGACATATCTCACCCGGTTTAACAAAGCCACAGTCTCCTGAGCTGCAGTTGCCTAGAAGTCATGACATCATCCCGGGCCAGGAACCGAAGACGATGTTTGGCGATGGCTTACGTTCTCACAGCGAAACCTTTTGAATGCAACGAATTCCATTTCGCAACAATGAATTAGGCTAACGTGAAATTAAAACCAATCCTTTTTACGTTCTCAAAGCACGTTTCACAACAGTAACTAACGTTCTCTAAATGTTCTCTCAGCTATTAAAAAACGTTCTCTGAGTAACATCAGTAGAACTTTTTTAATGTTATACGTATAAAAAAAACGTTATTCTTAAGTAGTTCGTGGAACATTTTATAAAGTTACAGAAGTAAAAAATGTTTAAATAACTTTCTTATAACCACACGATAATGTTAATGCTAAGTCTAAAAAACTGGATGGGTGCTTGTTACCTAATGGGAAACGTTATAAAACCTAAAATTGTTTGCTGGTATGCCGCCAATGCAACACACAGATGCTACGTTGAAAACAACCCGGAATATTCCTTGAACATTTAATGGCTCGTACGGCCGACCATTTTACTTGTTCATCTTTTCCCCCTTGTTGTACATTATAAAGAGGCCACCAGGTGAAAGAGAACAACATCTTTTTATTCAGGATTGGCCTTTTAAAAACATTTCACTTTTAACTATTACGAGTTAAGTAAAACCTGACTGACTTTGAACAGGAAACAGACGTCTACGGGGACATTGGGAAAGTGCCAATCATTCTAATTGTTTAAATTTGTATTGACTCGGGATGAGAAAAAAGGGAGGTGGGCTAAAGAAAATACCTGAAGCCTCAAGTCTGAGAGAGAGAGAGAGAGAGAGAGAGAGGAGGAGGAGTGGGAGAACAAATGTGTACCTCAGCTGTTCTGGTGGGTTTTCCATTATATTTCTGAAATGGACTGAGCAGGCAAAAGAGCTTCTTTTCAGACGGTGCGCAGAGGCAGAAATGACTTATAATGAATGAACGCAGCAGAATGGGATTCTTCAGCCATACTGCTCTGTTCATAAGCAAAAAGAACTGCGGAGGAAGTTGCATAAGAACATGAGGTAAGCAGGTATTGTTGAGAGTGACCTGAGGTGAAAGACGCCACGGCAGAGAACGACCCCGAATCTTATTCAATACCGAAACAAATAAGCCCCAAAACGTCATGACAACCGCCGGTATATTTCCTACCGGCCACGCTTTGACACGCCACCTCTTTTCTCCCTCCATCTTCCCCTCCGTCTCGTGCTGCTGGTTTTGGGAATCGAGCTGAATCAGTCTTAGCAACTCTGAACTGAATTATGCATTCGTGAGTTCATGCATATGCATGAGTTCCGAAGCTCATGAATATCTATTACGTTGCCATTTACATTTCTTCCATTTTCCTAATACATAAAAATCTAGCGCTAATGAACAAATGGAAGGACCGCGGCTTGTAGACAGAGAGCTAGCGATGTGCTAAATGTTAAAGAAATGAAAGAAAGGCGTACAGGCTTTCTAATTAGAGCTCGGAAACCATGCGGCGCGATCTTAGACAGTGATTCATTTACGAACTTCAGTGAAAAGCGACGAGATTACACGAGAACTTGTATATCTAGTTGGACTCTCTGGAGAGTCTAAACGCTGCCCTCGGGCTAAACTAGAGATGGTGAAAATACAGACAGTTTAACAAACCAACAAATAAACAAAAAGACAACGCAGCGGAGTGTTTGGAATCCAACAGCGTTGATAAAATAAGTAACTAAAAGTAGAGACTTACTTTTGGCAAACGTATGTTTTTCAGGAGCGCGACAGGCGTTTAGCTGTTTTATATTATTGTCGGTTTTTCACAAACTAGCCATGACACAAAAATCAACATTTTTCTTATTGTATACATTTATCAAATCACTATCATTTATTTCAAAATTATTTCTAAATATAAATGATAACCAAGCTATAATTTTTATTATATGATTATTTATTGTTTAAAAAAACCTAAAATGTCAATGTAATGATACATTTGTCATAATGCTTTAGCTTTACTGCAGTTGTGCTACATTACTGTAAATTGCGCAGCTGCACATCATCCCCCCACACAAAAAGTCACTCCTGCAACGCTGGTACCCAGGCAACCTTTCCACACCATGTAAAATGACCTGAGAAGTGAAGAGGTTGATCGCTGGCAATACGTGTGAAAAATGAAGGACGAATCCTGACACCTCATCAGCAGTTATCAGAGGCTATTCACTACCGGTTCAGCACGCACACGCTCACAGCAGGCGAGAGAGAGAGAAAGAGAGAGGGCGAGGGAGGGAGGATGTTGCCCACAGGCAGCAGTGCTATGGCAGTGAGCATCAGTTTAGCAGGAAGTCCATGTACAGCTGACATATAGCATGTGTTTGAGCAGTTACACCCCTCCTATCTCACACATGGTTGGGTGTGTGTGTTCTAATAAGCAAGAAGACAGACAGACCCTGTGTTTACATATTAGGGTGATTTCTCTATAAGGACATGCTTCTGTAAGCAAACCTAATGTCTGAAAGCAGAAATGCTTGACAAAAATTTGTTACGAATTCCTATTGCGAAATGATCGATATCTTCTAGGTTTCGAAAATCCAAAGCTTACCCAAAAACTGAAGTCATTACCGACATATCAGATCAAATCCACCCGAAGGCTCAGCTGACTTTAAATTCAAAGGCATACGTGTTCATAACATATAGAAGATTATTTATTTTTCAAGACTCCAAGCAGTCAAAATCGGCCCCAATGGAACACACACACATTTACGTAAAAGCGCATTTACATATACAGTACAATCCCAAACACTAACACACCGACACAAAACTTTCCCTGAGGACACGAACCTTTCCTGATTAAGTCACCTGTGTGAAATCAGTTTACCCATAATGGCCCTTTCACACAGACTCCTCCGGACCACAGCAACGAACCGTATCAAATGCGTCCCGCACAATGGCGAGAAAATTGAACAGCGATGATAAAAATGTAGCGCGTTTGTTTTTGAAACCTCGCAAACTCAGCGCGAGCTGATAGCGCTTCCATTCAGGTATTCAGGAAGGTTTGCATAGGAAACATGGCTGCTATTGTGCGCAAGCATTTTATCCCTTATTTGCTGATAATGACAAATCTCTCTCTCTCTCTCTCTCTCTCTCTCTGTCAGTCTCGTGCGGTGGTAGCCGGCTCTTTGGGTCTGCGCAGATAAGGGGGTGATTCATCATCACGCTGAAGGCTGCACACGGCGCCTTATCAGCCGTTTGCAAGGATCCAGCCTCGCCGCACATGCTCTCTGTTTGGAAAGTGACCTGCTGCCTCCCGGACCCAAATTACCATGACAACATTAGAATTATCCAAGCAAAAATGACAAGAGGCGAATTAATATATTTCGCACATGCTTAGACCACCCCCACCCCCTCTCGTCCCAGCGTCACCGTTGCCCCGATCTCGTGCCAAACTCCCCCGTCTCGGTATATGTTTCTATTATTCCGCCGAAAATAATGGGCGACCAAAGGCGACCTGATAGGGAAGGTCTTTAATGAATGCAAATGAACGCCGGGTTTCTCCCGGCGAAGAAAACTCGGCGCACAATAAAAAAAAAGATGAATGTACATGCGCGTCCCTCTCTCTGAATATTGGAGGTTGTGCTTTAGTAATATCATATTTAATTCAATCAAGCAATAAATGTGTGTGTGTTTTTTGGTACAGATATAAGTGGTACGGCACTGTGCGAGTGTAATTGAGTCAAAAATAAATAAAGAGACGGTAATGACGAGATGGTGAACTGTTCAGCGGGGCCGTGATAGAGTCAACGGAGCGAGGCAATAATAGCTCGTTCCTCTCTCTTTTCTCTCGCTATTGTCAGGATGAAAATATCATCGCCGAAAATTGCCTCGTAGGGGAAAAAAAATATATGAAACTGTTAACAAATGGTCTGGCAGCCCATCCTCATCCTGACATTTGAAAAACAAAAAAATGTCGACAGTAAAGGAGGGGAAAAAACGCAAACTCACTAACGATCTCGCGAAACAGGCGGTGATGACGTTGTTTGCGGTGAAAGTAAAACAATGAGCTATCTGCTGTCTGTCTGTAATGCAAACTCAGGTTTGTGTGTACAGCTTGATGTGTTAGCGGAAGGTGTGTAGGAGGATGAGAGTGTTGCAAGAACACACACACATACACACACAAACACACACACATCTTTTAAGTCTTTCCAGCACAAATACACTCCCATGCACAAACGACTCTGGTAAAGGACAAGCATGACTGTACAGTTTCCTAGAAGAAATAACAGCTGATGAGTTACCAGACTGAGACATCATTTCAAGCAGTGTGAGAGCGTGTACAGTTTATGCTGCGGGAACACAGTGCTGAGCTCTCCCTCAGCTTTCATTTTATTTTCATATAGTGTAAGTTCCATCAGATAGACAGGCAGATAGATACACAGACAGTCTGACTCTCAAACTGCCCAAAAATAAGCAAACCTCCTAGACAAATATTAAAAGTGCAAATATACAATATTTACAAACTACCACAATATTACCATCTAAAAACTATAGCATGGTATACCGCCCCCATTTCTGCGAGGTGTTACACATAGCTTACACACAGTATTCATTCTCCAACAATTTCTCCTCATTTCCTCATCCAGTTTTCCCTCATTTGGAGGCGATAGCAGATTTCAAACTGTGTGTTTTCAACAGCAGACACAACACAAGGCCCTCAAGCACCGGCAGTATAGCTGCCCAGGAGTCACATGACAGGAACGTAGCCTTGCTGTTTGGCAAACCGTTCTTTTGTTTTCCATTATCATTAGCTCTCTGTTTTTCAAGATTCGTCACTGTAAATATGTTCCACTGTCCCAAGTGAAGCCATCTGTGAGAGGCAGACATTTTCAAACATCGCCGTCAGCCTTCACAAACAATCCACCAACCTCACAATGTGTCCTTTCAGCCCGTTCCTGCTTGTTAGAGGCCTAAAAACAAGCCTGTTTATTTATCGATTCAAATCAAGCCAAATTCATTACGGGACTGTAACACTTCTGAGTGATTTGAAACCAGTGAGTAACCGGGAAGGCTTTTAAAGTGATTAGTTCATCACATTCAGCAGTCAAAACGATTTTCAAAGCAGATAAACGAAGTATACCGAGCTATTATCGAGCGTGGCCGCGACTCTCGCGGGCCGATATTAACTTCGACGTACAGTACAAGGAGCTTGGCGTTCACGCAGAGTCTCTCTCATCGGGCCATTGTTACGTCTAATTTTGTTTTAATTGGACGCTTCCAATTGAAGGGTCCACATGTTTTTGAATCATCAATTTTCCATTCAATACACGCCTATTATAAAGCCAGCATGCAGCGGAGAGACAGCCTTGCATTTTCAAAAGTTTCCCCTGCAAGGTATTTGCAACATTAATTAACGAGCCTATTAACGAGACGAGCACAAACCGCCAAAACGGTTGTGGTCCATTTGCATTGATTGCCGCTCTCTTACAAAAGCCTGGTGTTAATGTGACCGAGCTAACAGTCGTATTAAGTCAATGTATTAATGACAAACCAAGGCCAGTCCGAAGCTGAAGGGAAAATGCGTCTGTGTACAGAGGAATTCCGACAGCTAAAAATCAGTCTCACGCTGCTGCGTTTTCTGCTCTATTTTCCTGTGCAGACATAGAACTGAAACCCAAAAGTGTCTAATGTCTGACTTCAGTTTACATACAGTCAAGTATGTAAAGAAACCTCAGATTTAAACAGAGATGGCGAGCGAAAGGCAATAGTTACGCTGTGCACTTTTAATGTCGCTTGTTGTGCACAATGCATCACTACTCTGTATATCTCCAAGAACGAAATGTTTACTTTGGTAATCTTTCATCCGAATATTAAATAAATAATAAAAAAATACAATTTCTCCGTTTCTGAAACAACTTTTCTCTTCTGCTGATGTAACCAAGGCTGCAGGGGCGAGAAGAAACACATTAACCAATCATGACATCTATAATCCAATCAAATCCTGCTGGATAAAAACAAGTCCTGCCCTACATTATTTCCCACAGAATATAATGTTTCATAGAGAAATACATCACAATAGTTATATTAAACGCTCTCCCATAGTCTTCTAGTAAGTCGTGTGCTGGCTGACGTCTCTCAAGAGTGTTTACACTGCACATGGCGCACTCATAATTTCTCAGCATTAGTCAAACAGCTAAAAACAAACGATGAATGAAAACATGTTTGATACAGTTTATTATGTATTTAAATGCTGTGTTGCTCTATGTGTGTGTGTGTTTGTGTGTGTGTGTGCGCGAAAAGGAAATTCCCATCAAACTTAAAAAGGTACGATACAAATGCAGGATCTTTGAGTCAATGATTGTTTAAGAACCCTCATTTGCAAGATGTTTAACGTTTAACCGGCTATTTTTAGGCAGTTTGCAGCCTCCTGTTCTTATTCACCTGTAAACCACAGCACAGGTCTGTCAGACTGACTACTCCAGAATTAAACTGACTTGAGGAAGAGAGAGACAGAGAGAGAGTGAGGGAGAGAGGGAGAGACAGAAAGGGAGGGGGAAAGAGAGGAGAGAGAGAGGGAGAGTGAGGAGAGAGAGAGAGAGATGGAGAGGGAGAGACAGACAGAGAGGGATAGAAAGATAGTGAGGGAGAGACAGACAGAGAGGGAGAGAGACAGAGAGAGGGAGGGAGAGAAAGAGAGATAGAGACAGAGAGAGAATGAGTGAGAGTGAAGGAGAGAGAAGAAGAGAGAGAGTGAAAGGGAGAGAAAGAGAGGCTGGCTTTTAATCTTGCTTCAGAAACAGCTGAGGGGCAAAGCGAACAGCATTAAATGTTATTTCCCATTCAGTGTGTGTGCAAAGAGGCCGCTAGTACCGGGTCAGTATTCAAACAGATGTGCGCTGTGGGAGCCATGCCATAAAAAAAACTGTTCACAGATCAGCTGTAGCTCCCCAGCCAGAACATCCAGCTCTGATGTTCTCCTCAGTCTCAAACGCCAAGATTTAACATGCTAGATTAGCATTCAACATAATAGTCTTCATCTGTGGTCTCCAGTGTATTCTTCAAACACTAATTCAAACGACTGTCTCTCGTAAATGACATTTTCACGTATGAATAGATTGATGTGAAGACTATAAAAAGCTTAAACCTGAATAACTACTCAGACAAACACTCGGATCTCAAGACATATTTTTAAATGTTTGTATTTTTGATTTATTTTTAATTAACATGGCATCTTAAAACGTATTGCTCGACACAGCTTCTCCAACTGCGCTTTACCGCAAGCTAACAATTTTAGTTTGTAAGAACATTTTCCTAACGTTTCCAGGAACAAAAACTGTTATTTTAAATGTTCTAAAAAAGGAACATTTAGGCCTTGTCTTAATGTTACTGTTTGGTTATATGAATGTTATTCAAACGTTTTAATTTAATTCTATAACGTTCTACCAAAAATACCATTTTAATATATAAATGATATATAATGTTAAAAACGTTGAACAAATGTTACTGCAAGCACATTTTTTGATAACTTTGAGAGAACTCTTATGAGAGAATATTTAGAGAACATTAGCCAACGTTCCCAGTTAGCTAGATTATAATAAAAAAAAACTGTTAAAACACTAAAATAATGCAGCTCAACTAACCAACCTCACTATACAATAACAAGTCCGTTACTAGGTAACCCACACCTAACACAGACCAACCCTCCAAACTATTCATCTCCACTATAACGTCATCATTACCTCACCTCAATAGATTAGCCTTGTTATCACGCAACGGAAACGTCTTAATAAAGCCGTTTCAATAAAAGGAATTCGGCCCTTGAAGCAGCACACCTGGTCGTAGCCTGAAAGGCTCCACGTGAGCGAGAGGGATTTTCAGAGAGCTGTTTACCCTCTGTCTAAGAAACCCATATGGAGAAAGAAAAGCTGAGAGGAGCAACAAGCGCCATCGGGATCCCTGCTGAATTGCGCTTTTGAGAGATTGTGTTTGGCAGTCCTGCCCGCTATCAGTTGGCAAGCAGCAGAGCATTCTCCGAATCATCTGTTGATCGTTTAATTACAGTATGTTTCAGAGAGGCAGGAGGACCGGGGCATTGCAGGAGGCAAAGTTAAAATACGAGGGAAGGAAAAGCAAACAGGCAAGGCCATCGCATAAAAAGTGAGCTTTTTATATGGGGAGATAGGAGATGACAGCTGAAGGGCGGCTGGATTCCTACCGGGTAAAACGACTCAAAAGCGCAATTGTGCCATTTACTTAAGCATGCTCGGTAGACTACGGGTCTAATCTTAAAGCGTCGTCTCCCGAGTTCCTGTGAAATACCCCATCCATCCACCTGAACTCTATCTTATCCATCGACTACACACAACATAAGTGCACAAACACACACACACACACACACACACACACACACAAAGCTGACAATCAGAGAGGGATTCTTAAAGCCGAGAGCACAAACACGCCACTCAAACTATGTTGGGATAGATGCCATCCAGTTTAACGCGAAATGAAAAACTGCAAGGCAGTCCAACGCATTTCCATTTAGGACAAATAAACTGAGACGTGACACAATAGGTGGATGTACTTCCTGCAAGGCAACTGGCAGCCATAAAAGATGATATACCTGAATGCGTGTTTTTAGAGGTAATTAAATCATAATATGCTTAATGACACTCATCAATCAGTCCTACAATAACATTATGTTCAATTTCCCATAACCAACATATTAAAAGTGATAGATAGCTCAAAACAACACGTACTGTCATTGAAACGACACGTAAAGGTTAATGCACTCAACGAAAATAAGATCGCAAAGGAAAATACGCCTCGTTTACAGAAAGCGTGTAGCTTTACGGTGGAATTTGTACAAAAACAATAAATGAAATTAGAAGATGTTATAGAGCGACGCCGAGGCGACCCACAACTTCACAGCGAGCATCAGATTTCTCTGGAAGCAAAACAGCATCCCACAAATCCCGGTTTTCTTCCGCTCGGTTTTGCGCTCCCTGCGAGAGTCCGCTCAAAAACAGCACTCATTTAAAAGCCAAATGGCTGAAAAGTAGCTGTCCAGCAATTACGTGACTTGCCTGAAAAGACCGGACAGCGTCGCCTCAAATGTCAATTACTCGAGCAGGAAAAACGGTAACGTTCTCGGAAAAGTCAATCTGTTCTCAAATTGCGCTTAGACGTTAGCCGCGACCCACTTTCCCGTTTACAAAACCTGCCTTGACTTTTGTGCGACAGACAAAAAAAATTCACTCTGAAGTGTTTCATTGCCTTCAAAGAATTTCAAAATAATCCCAGAAGGACGTTGAGCACAAACACTCATCTTTCCCGCCTTTAACAGGCTAAAACGACTGTCCTTTCCACACTTATTGACAAAAAATGTAGCTAAAGGCACACTCGTTCTGCCAGCGCTGAGTCACGCTTATTGTTGTGTCTAGCATGCGCTCCGCCAACACCAACACCACCACCCTGCGGCAACATGGGAAGAGCGCCATGCTCGCAGCGGGCACCACCAGCCCGGCCAGGGTCAACACTGCCTGTTACCACACGCACACCCTCACACCACATAGAGGTTTGAGTGTTCGTTCCAGCTCTGAACGAATGAGAGCACATTTCACTTATGTCACTCAGCCCAAGTGCTACAAATATTAGCACGTTTCCTCTATAAAAGCAATGACAATGTGTCATGCTGAGAGACGGATGGGTGACGGCGGACGGATCGTCTGTCGTGTTTTCAGCAGCTAAGGGGAGAAAATTGGTTTGAAGCACAAACTCTTGAAAGAGGGCCAGCGCTCGTGTGTGTGTGTTTGTGTGTGTGTGTGTGTTTGGTTCTTTATAGGGACCTTCACACAACATCGCAGAATTTCCTTCAAAAATTAGTCGCCTTTCACAGATGTTCAGCGGATACATTTTTGAAGCTCTGCCAATGCGTCTAAATTCAAGCTCAGTGTCGAGTAATACAGAAATACCTTCATTCTCACGTGCCTCTTCGGTAAGCAAACTGCCATATCTGAGTTCTGAGTGAAATATATTCACACTAAAGGTCTATCTATACCAGAATTTATGTCCATACTTAAACCAGTGAAATTTCATGACAATTTCCATACCACATATGTAGCACTGACATGCTTTGGAACACACTCATTTATGTCCCTGTTAAACTTTAGCCTAAGCATTATGTTTAAAACAAATGATCGTTACAGCAAAGCAACAAGCATTACAGACACAAAATTCATATTTCATTCATAATTCATATCCCAACATGACAAGCAGCTAGTTTTAAACACAACAGATATTTATCACCCCTCATAAAATGTCTTCTGGACCTCTTGGGATGTTCAAGCACCTCCTTCGGCTGACTCGCTGCAAAATAACGTTTGCTCATTTTTTTCAGGCCTTGTTTTGTACCCCGTTTGTGGAAAGTGCCGTCACACGGCTATAATGTTTCAGCAGAAAGCAACCCCAGTGCAAATCTTCTGATGTAGCTTCTGCCTCTGGCTAATGTATCCCCAACGCTCCTTTAATAATCGAGAACATGCTTTCACGATAGCACGGAGGGATTCAATAAATGAATAAATTAATATCAAATAAGCATTGTTTTGGGTTAAATGGAGTCTATTGGAGCAGAAGAGGGCCTGCGTTTGGTTCAAATGATCCCGATATCCTTTCAGCGCCGGCTTTGTCTTTGCTGAATTTGGATATGAATGAACGCAGAGGTTCAGCCGTGTTGGTGATGGAAGATTTCATGGAAGTGCAAATGATCTATTCTGACATACACTGAATGCGGCTTTGATCTGCGATTTGACTAGCGCCCCACGCAATGAAAGGACCGAGAGATCGAGAGAGAGAGCAAGAGAGGGAAAGAGAACTCATCTAACAAGCCAAAGAGAGAGAGAGAGAGAGAGAGAGAGAGAGAGAGAGCACTCATCTAACAAGCCCCTTCTCTGATCCCTCTTCTCTCTCAGCCTCTCTCTCTCTCTCTCTCTTGATCTGTCTCTTTCTCTCCCTCTCGTTCTCGATGTCTTGCCGTTTCCCTCTCTCTTGTAACCCCCTCCCATTTTAATAACTCAGGAATGCTTCATTTGAATGTAACATCGCCATTTATCTGCTGGCACCAGAGATCATAAAATCAAACAGAGGAAAGTCATAACTGCAGTGGTTCATTTTATGTCATGTAATCCCCCCATGAGCGTAAGAGGGCCATTCAGAGCGCGCAGTCATCAAACTCTCCTAATGTTGTTGTGACTCGTACCGAATTGTTATCGTAAGTCCCATCAATGACATTACACACCCGGATCACGTCCCGCGCCTCGGGCGATGTTTCTTGGCACCGTCTCTGTACACATTTCTTATTGGGCCCCTAAAGGCACTTCAAGTGGAGTCCTCTCATAGCTCGGCGCCGGTCATTTTCCTGCACTCTTTCGTTGCCGTTATGGCCGGGATGGAGGGCCGAGTGTGACAGGCCGTGACTCAGTGTGTAAACAAAACGAATGCTTACACGTGGATGGGCTCTTTATCTCACTTACAACACTGAATGTTGCAGAGGACGGAATTGATTGCATCTGCTCGGCCTGGAACGGCCACACACTGCCGTCTTATGAGCTCGTCTGCCTGTCTCCAACAAAACAATATTCACCCACGTGTCCCAGCGACGGAGTCTCTGAGGCCATAAACCATGAAGTCATAGAAATCAATTAACTGATGTTTCATAAAACGTGGCAGGGGTAAAAATGACTGAATTACCCAGGAAAATATTACCGGTTTGTTTAACAAATCAATCGCGGTTGTCTTATAAACGGGCGATTTAATGTAACGAGGTAATAAGAAATGACGATTTGATGACACTCCCGGTCAAAAGTTTAGGCTCACTCGCCTGAAATGTTTCTCATGATCTTTAAAGTCTTTCAATCTGAAGCTGTTTCCTCAAATGTTTGAAATGAGTTCTGCAGACATTAACATAATTATGTTAACTTCAGTTCTGTCATTAGAAAAGCACAACTAAAAGATGTTTCAGAAATCTATGACTTAGACTGCATAATGACAAAAGGCAGCCAATAGAAGCCCAGCATGGATATTTACATCCGTTAGTGTTTCAAAATAATCGCCTTTGTGTCCTGCCACAATTTTCCTTTGTGTTATCTAATCGTTTTAATGCGCTTTTATTTAAAAATGTGGAAAAATATATTAATTAGGAACGAGTAAGTGATCCTAAATTTGTGACCGGTAGTGTACACATAGCGCAGGTATAACCAACATTAAAACTGAGGATGGATTCAATGGATTGTGCCTTTTGGGTCTAAAAATAGTTCGAGACAGACATCGGAACGTTCATCGGAACAAATTTGTGTCACTACATTTACAATTGTTCTTGCAAAACTGCAGAAACTAAATAAATGAAAATAATAACAAATAAACATTATGCATTCATTTACATTCATTTACTTTCAAAAGCTTCATTGGACACATTTTTTTCCTACCACAAACTACCAAACGGCACACAAAGGATTGTGGGATATTACAATATGTGCTGCCTTTAAAAACCAACCAAGACCTTTTAGTAGACAGGATGTTACACAAACAAACAGTCAAGTGCACTGGCGTCTTCCTCGCTCCGTGTGTTTTCATGTTTCATACACACACCATGTCACCATGAGTCCTTATGAAGGACATTATGAGCAATAGGCGTCACGGTCTGTTGATCACTTCCATCTAATCTGACCTGGCAGGATATTTCAATTAAACTGTTACATTTACTTATTATGAATCATCTTATTAAATCACCAGTCAGATCAATGCTGAATGAGAATTAAATGTAGGGTAGGCAAATTTCGAAGGGGCTAGTAAAAGCAACCTAGCTTTAAAAGCATAAATTACCATCCTCTGTTCAGAGTCATCTACAAAGCCACGCCCCTTTCAATAGTGCACAGAGGTATGCACATACGTACTTTGACAGGCATTCGGACCAAATGCAATAATTGGATCAACATTTTATTGTTCTGTGCCTTCCACAGAAGATATATAAATATATGTAAATATACAACATATTTAAATGCATTTAAATAAATATGTATTTTAAATGTCATTAATAAATGGCTTACAAGGCATTTCAAATTTTGAACTGATGCACAATTGTCTTAAATTGCAGTTTTTGACCAGCCACATTATAAGCCATTATCAGTTTTAGACATAAATGCTTATTTGCCCAGTGGGAAATGACAAACTCTTTAGGAAAGCTGCAGAGCACTTAATACACTAATGTTTTTTTTATTTGTTTGCATTTTAAAGAAGATTCAGGGAATGAATCATAAAATCTTTGAAAGGCTGCAGTCACGTTTTATCGCTTTGTCAACATATCTTATTTATTTTATTTTGGAGCGCTTGACTCTACTAGACAGACACACTGAAAAGAGAAAGTAACGTAAAAAAGGGCAGAAACGGAACGGGAACAGGTTGCAAGCCAGACTCAAACCTTCACAACCAGACACGTGCAATAACCACTAACAAACTAGCTCTGACCACTGCCAACGATTCTGAAAATGTTTAGGAACATTTCATCTCCACAATTAGAAATGTGTAGGTTTTAAATTCCACAGGTTTTGGAATATAATCAATAATCAATGCCTCAAGGTACGCCGTCCACTTTTCAAACCATACCTACCTCTTGTGAAAACAGAAAAGCCCCAAAACAACTCGCCCTAAAGACAAACGAACAAACTTCAATTTTTTGAAAAATCACCACGACTTTAAAAATATTTCACCCTAGTGGGCGTTTAGATTTAGGGCAGGATTTGGAAAAAGCCTGTTAGGGACAAGCTGTGATTATGTAGAGTTATGGTCCGCCGTTAAACTGTAACCAACGAGCTGAACATGGTTAACAGCTTCTGATTTGGCTAGCATGACTAGATTACCAAATGGGGGAGATGAATTAATGATCAGAGATCCAGCTGTGAAAAATATTGTATCGCTTCGTATAGCCATCGGCTGCTTTTATTGATCGCTTGTAAACACACCAGCTGGCATGGCATGAAGAATTCATACTTCAACTCTGACAGCTTTTAATAATTTTTAAATATTTCAGCACGACAATGGCGCATACAGAAACGCTCCAACAAATCAACAGCCAGCAAAAATAAACAAGACTTATGGCTTTGCTGCAGACGCACGCACACACACACAGCTGCCTCCAGAGCACACTGAGGGAACTGACAAATGGCCGCTGTGTCACTGAGTGAGAAATCCCGCAGTCAGAGACTGCCTCTCATTTATCTGAGAGTGTGTGTGTGTGTGTGTGTAGGTGGGTGGGCAACTCATGCAGTCTCATGCAGGCAGGATAGGGCCAGTCACTTAGACAGACATCCTTAGGGGCATATTGTGTGTGTGTGTGTGTGTGTGTGTGATAGCTGTCTTGCTAAATGCAAACTCTTGTCTTCTGTTGTCTGTTTCATTCTTAGAGAGGAAAAATATGATAAGCCCAACGTATAACAACAGCATAAATATATTCACTATAAACTAATGTTATAAATACAAATTACAAATGTACTCATTGGAAATTACCTTGATTTTTCCTCACATGTTGAAGGTCTTCTCACTGCGTGCTAACAAACACTCACTTTAAACGAAACATTCTCTCTCTCCATCCTCCAGTCATACGGTACACAACTTCTCGCTCCAATTAATTCCTGATGTATAAATTAAGCAACACTCCACATTTTTGAAAACATCCTCTTTCGCTCAAAAACACGTAACACTGTGGAATTAAAATGGGTTGCTAACATCGTTTTATGTTGATTTGAACTTTGAGATGGTTCATAATATATTTCGTGCTAAAAAAACACGTTTACTGACTGAACTGAAGAGTGTTGTACATAAATGACTAACTTCTCATCCAGCAGTGCGGATGACCCTGACGCCCATCTCTGGTTCGTCTGACATCCACAAACTTCAAAGCAAATGAAGATGATTAAGGCGCTCTTAATGAAACTGTGATTTCGACAAAGGCACACAGACACTGTCTTGAGTTAAAGTAAACACCCTTTGATTCACACCCACAGCGTTTGACTCTTTTCTTGTGTGCTCGGGGTTACCGTGGAGACCGCGCCGTCTCCGGCCAGGGCGCCTGCGGATCAAGACGCAACCTTGGGATTCTCACATTTGCATAAATTTCCAATTACATTTTATAGTTTCAACAAACCTGGCTAATCACTCGTCTCAATCCATTTAATTACAGCTCAGCGATGGCTGGCTAATGTCATTAAACGCAAAAGCTTATTGTTCCTTATCACGCCGTATTAAGGAAATTACACTGGAGTCATTTTTCACCAGGATGTGTGATGGCAACATGTAATTCACCTCTTCTTAAAACGCAGCGTCTCCTTTAACGAAATACAGTTCAGGCGAAACGGAAAATTCTGTCTGTGTTTACTCACCGTCATGTCATTTGAGCCCATATTTTATTTGACGTTTTTTATTTTTAACTTCAGGTCAACTGGTAGAGCATTGCGTTAACAGCGCAAAGGTTGTGCGTTCGATTCCCAGTACTGTCAACTGTACATCTTGATTATATTGTAAGTCGCTTCGGATAAACGTGTCTGCCAAATGCATAAATGTAACGTAAATGGCTTATTTTCACAAATTCAAACAATTCTGTCACACGGCTTTGGAAAACGTGTAATACAGCACACAAATCATTTTGGACTATTTTTACTGTGCTTTTATATTGTTGTTTTATTTTTTGGATCTGGACAGCCTGTGGTCACTGTCATTGTATGAAAAATACAGGTTTGGAACAACATGAAGGTGAGTAAATAAAAGAGTTTTCTTTTTTCGGGCAAACTCTTCCTCGAAGGCTTGACTCATTTACAGAAGAAGCGACATTTGACGACGCTGGCGCACGAAATAACCAAAATCAAGAGAGTGGAATATGAGAGCCAGGAGGCTTGGGGTGACATTGTTATTTTGCATAATTGCAATAAAATATATGTATCTCTCTCCCTGATTGAATCGCATCTAACTCAGCAGCAGCGGGCGCAAACTGTGTTGTCATCTGTCAAGCAGCGACTTCCCTCTTTTCCTCCATTTTATTGAGCTTCTCGCACGACTCCAAACTTGCATGATGAAAATAATTACAGGTTGTGTTACCTGTGGGCTAAACCTCAGTGTGCGCCCATCGTACCCTGCCTGTCATTCAATCAAGAGTGAGTTAGCAGCGTCGCGAGCGCTCCGTCTTACTCATCAGCGTCTGTCTTACAGCGGGCAATCTCTTCCGCGCTACAAACGCTCACACACACTCAACAAAGACACGGCTTTCATCATAACTCTCCCAAGAGGAGAAAGATAAAGGTGCGATTGTCGGACAACAAAGACGGGGGACCAAAGACAACACAACAAAATGAACGTTGACCTAAAGGTGACGCCCAGGAAAATGTATTGCCTGTCGCAGGTACAGTAGTATATGAGCAAGAGAAAGAACAACACCACACGAAAGCACGGGTATTGAGTTCCTGTAAGAACAAGCCCTCACAAGTCATCCACATACACCGTTTCTGAAATTATTTAACGGAATATACAAACAATCAATAACGGAATCAATGAAATACCTGCGTATTTGTGTATGTATATACGCTCAAGCAATTTTCAACATCAATTTCATTAATATCCCACACAAACTCCAGGGTACCAAATTGTTTTTGCAACAGTACAAAGTAAAACCACCTTTTGTTCTTACTCGCCCCAAACAACAAACAATCAGACGGTGCGTGGCCACGTCAGCTCAACTGGTCAATTCACGCATCGAACGAACCAACACCACCGCACAAAAGAAACAAAATACGGCCATGATCAAATTTTTTATCTGCCCGTCTAAAAACACCCACAATCCTTTGAGGTCTCACATCAAAACGCGAGTCGCGCGACTCAAATCTGTCAAACTGGTGGTCACATCATCCAAAGATGACAGCTCTTCCCTGCGGTAGGGAAAACGATACAGGGTTACATTTATAGTTAAAAACGTATATAAGACCGAAAAGAGTCAACTTCCCCATTTTTTTTTAGAACGTTTCCTCAACACAACCTGAGGCGCCAGAGCGCCAGTGCTGGCTGCAGAGTCGCTGCAGGCATCTGGGCTTTCAGTCGTGCCTGCCAGCTTTCAAACTCTGCCAGACTGAAATCGAAAATGTCAGCCGTGGAGTCGTCATGCAATTTCCAGCCATCTCGCTGTCCTATTTATCCCTGTATTACCAAATTGAATCAAATATGAGCTTTGATGAATAACTGCTAGAAAGCCATTGAGAAACCACCGAAAGGGCGCGTGAAAGAAAAGAGGGATGAGGCGAGAGACAGGAAGTAGAAACGCTGGCTTTGTACAGAAGTCGGGAGCCGATTCGCTCCCGCTCCTCCTGGCTGCCATTTTGCACGAGTGCATTAGTCCATTCCTCAAAAGCGGCGATCCGCTCGGAGAGGAGCAGCTGCAGCGATTCGGTCCCGCGTCTCCTGGGGAGGGTTCTTATTCTCAATTAAGCCCTTTGCTGATACAGAAGAGGCCCAGATATTCTGCTCTCCATCTATCACGGTTCCACTGAGAAGCATCAGTGGCTGGCAGCTTGGCTTTGGGTCCCCAGTGTGTGTACAGCTGGATAAACCACAGATCCACTCCAGCCAAATTTAACATCACAGATACGCACTGCTTTCTGTCCCACTGTGCCACATGTTTTTGTTCTGGAGGCCAGAGTTAATTATATAAATTATACAACAGAAAGTTCCGGTCTTGAGTCTCAAAACATTATATAAGAGCATTATCCAAAGTTCTTATATATCAAAAATGTTCAAGCAACAGCATGATTTTTTGCAACAATATATGTCATATATCCAAATCATTATGATTTGGACGTTTTTACTGTAATGTTTTAAAAACGTCGCAAAATGTAAAACGCTTGAACAATAATCTTATAACCTCGAAAAACGTTAATGCAACATCTAAAAAACTGGATGTTTTCAACATTCCTAGAACATTCAAAACAACATCTTTTTGTTAAATAATGGAAATGTTAGCTGCAAAATATAGTACAGCCATCATGACACAGTAAGGTGGCTAGCGTTCTGCCATGTAAATCTGAGCTTTAATAATACTGTATTTCATCATTTTACTGATGTATTGACGGAGGTGTTAAATATTTACTGGGGGAGGAAAGTTACAGTAAGTCACGCTCTCTCGTTTTCGAAACTTTTAAAAGCCGAATGGCCTGCAGCGCGTTAGTTAAAGATCCTAAATGATTTGTAAAAGACTTCAAACATAAAAATCACTCTGCTGCTGAAATAGTTCCTTAAGACTCAAAAGGGGCTCATTATAATCTGTGGATTCCTACCAAGACAGAGACGTTTTAATGAGGTCATTTAGAAAAGCACACAGCGTCAGTCTTAATATGCAAAGGCAAAAAAGGCAAAAAAAATGGATTCTGGAGGCTTATTTGACTTGGATCAAAGACGACCTAATTTTATTCAAGTAAATACTCCAAATCATAACACAAGATTATCTTTCTTTAATATTTACCTTAAATAATGATAATATTTACTTAGCTGATAGATGTTATTAGCTTGACCGGCGTTGTGCGCCATTTTGTGTGCAATGCATCATGGGAAACATCTTATCGGCTTTGTATTCTGAGCTGTGCATTCCTAATGAAGCAACAGAGAGCCACTCAGAGCTTAAAATTCAGCCCAGCCTTCTGAGTCAGGAGCGCGGCCATTCTGACGGTTGACGTACACTCTCTTGAACGTGTTAATGAAGGCATCAGGGAGCTTATAGGGTTCTGGGGGCCCCACATTTTGGTTATTAGGGTCCACTGATGACAAGACAATCTATAGTACAGCCTTACAGGCAGTGTGCCAATTCCAATGACTTTCAGAGCGCTGAAAGTTGTTTTTCTTTAAGAATATTTCATAAACTTTTCGCAGAGAAGTCTGTGAAGGGTCATCCTATGCAAGTCAAATTATATATTGCTGCCTTTAGCACAGTTAGCCAATGTCATCCTAAAGACATTCTAAAGAAATAATAAGAACACACTTTAGGCCCCGCCCCCACACACGCCTCATTTCCTGTTCTACAACTCCCCACATGAGTTTGGGGAGTTATTTTTGGATAAGAACATCAACACTGTACTTCTCAATCACTGTGTAACAAATTTCGGTAACGATCACAATCAACTACACATTTGACAGCCCAGCTAAGAGTTTTAGGTTATAAGAACGTTTCCCTAACGTTTCCATTAGCAAAAACATTAAAGAAGTTATTGTAACAGTTCTAAGGACATTCAAAACATCCAGTTTTTTAGACATTGTTTTAACGTTATTGGTTGGGTATAAGAACGTTATTTAAATGTTTCTAAAGGTTCCACCACCAATTTAGGAATATTGTTTTTGATATGACATACAACATTAAGTTCTACTTATGTCACTGCAAGAACTTTTTTGAGAACTTTTAGAGAACCTCAGCCAACATTCTGAGAACGTTCCCTGTTCGCCGGGAGCCCGTTGGGGACATAAAACATCTGAACATTATATGCCAATTTCATTCTCCTCATGAGTATCCCTAGCATTTAAAATCTTGGGTATGCGTGCGAGAATAATCCGTAAAAGTGACGTTTCCTAATATAAACTGGCAATATGTTAAAAAAATGTGACACCAAAAAGCCTGTGATTTATACTTTTCGTCCATTATAAGAAGTGCAGCGTTTGATATCCCCCATTTCACGTGGGAAGCCTCAGTGGTTTCGAGTAAATACTTCAAATACAGCGACAGCTGTGCCAACGCGCTCGCACTCAGGCCAATTACCGCCTGTCACTATGGTAACCCCTTCTAGCACCTCAGCGCGTGACAGTTCCGGAAGAGGGCTTAGGCACAGATGAAAGGGCCCGAGCGCTCCACAGTTACTGCGGCCAGCCGGGCCCGAGCGAGCCCATGAGCGGCGCTGTTTAAAATCAGAGACAATGGAGCCAAACACTTTGGGGATCAAAGACACAATCCACCTTTGGATTAAGTTTAATTCGCTCATAACAGAAGGGGTTCTTTGCTCTCGGGCTTGTGTGCAAGGGAGCTCTGGATCTGTTCTGATTTACATCATTAATTGTATTAAGCCAAAACTCTGTATCAAACGCTCTATTTTCAGCCTTTTTATGGGAAGGCTTTGCAGGTTAGTGACATTGCGCTCTTGGCTGCTTTCCTTGATTATACAGTACCTTTCAACATGAAGTTAAACCAATGATTCATCTAGTCTTACGTCCAGACACCCATTCTGAAATCTGATTGGTCGAGAACTGTAAACATCAAACACCTTCTGACTGGCTGTAATTGTGCCATGACCAAATGCGACCCATTTTATTTATATAATGTGATTTCTGAGTGAAACGTACTTAAGATATTTAACAATTACACACCAGCATCAAGCTGGACCGAATGACATTTTGCTAAAACAACATTTAATACCATATTTGACTTTTAAAGAAGAAAAGTGATTACATTTTGCTTAAAGATTACAAAGACAAAGTTTTTTCCACACCAGGACCAGCAACGGGCAATAAGAAAACCAATTTTGATGTCAATCAACGTCCGATGAAAAAAGCCATCGTGTTTTTCCCCTGGAATGGCTGTGACTCAGACCACTCACCTGTCTGTTCGCTTCTAAAGTGAGACATGAAAAGGCCTGCCTCTCTTTTCCCTAAACCTATTCTGCCTGTCTTTTCAAGCTGGCTGCATTTGAAATATAATTGAAACTTAATCTCCACAGAGCTGAAGTCTAAACTCACTCTGAGGGGACAGAGAAAGCAGGAAGTGGACTAATCCCCTTCCTCTCCAGCCAAAGGTCAAGCAGCTCTCTAATATGCAGGACGCCACCTTGTCCCTCAGAGCACCTCAAGCGACGTCTGAAAGTATTCGATTTATTCTCCTGAACTCGTTCTCCGAGCCTCACAGAGACCACACAGGTCTCTGCTGCCATGCCCGATTCACCCCCCGCTAAATAAGTACCTGTACCCCACAGCTATCATTAGAGGGAGACGTATTTCCCCAACAAACTGCTGTTGACGAGGGAGGTGGAGGGTGTGGACAGCTCAGAGGGATCGTGATTTAGCTCGGACGCTGGCGGGTATAAACCTTGCCCCCAAAGCGAGCGAGGAGGCGAAAGACAACCGCAGGCTGAATGGACTTGACAGAGGCGCTTTATACAAAAACATGTCTGCCAAATCAAACATATTGACTTTGCTCAAGGGTTCAATAAATTTAAACCGGGGTTTGATTTTTCTTTTTCCCTTGCCTGACGCAGACGATGGGAAAAACTCTCTGGGGACACTTCTCATACTGTAGGTCCTAATTCTGGAATATTCCACAGGCAGATGTAGAACTAACCTCTGCTACGGGCCAAAAACATAATTACCTTTCTCTCTGTTGTGCACCTGACAGGGCGAGTTTGAGTGACGTGTGCATAAAGCATCTGAACAATGAAGTAATTTGTGGAGATTAACTGGGCATTCATGACTTTCCCAGAACGTAAGCAGCAGGGCTGCGGTGGACAGCAATTAGCAGCGAGCGATCGCTAATCCTTCGCCGTGCACCGTGTTGGCGTCTGGACGGGTTCTACTGTGGATGCTTGTGCACTGTAGGATGAAAAAATGTGAAAATGTGAAGAAACGAATCTATAAATGTATATGCTGATGAAAACGGCAAAAAACTAATTGAAAATATGAACGAGCCTCATGCCAGTGCAATTAAAAGTTAGCGCAGACATACGAAGTACAGAGTGTGCTGTGAGGAGGGCTTGGGAAGCCAAATGTTTTTCCTCTGATTTCCTGTACTCTTGCCACTGACAAATATTCGCATCCACACGCTGCGTTACATGCGATTTTTTTTGCTGTATTAATTATTAGTGACCTTTGCTGAGCGTAGCCAATGTAAACAGAACAGTTTAATGGTTTGTTGAGATTTGAGCAGCAACAGCCTCCAAAACAGACTCTCAGTCTCCAAAACAGGGGCCCACACACTCTTTCCTGCACTCCCACGGGCCCTGATCTTCTTTCTGCCTATCGGGTCTGGCCCAGATGGCACAGACTGGGGGGCCCCCACAGGACCCCGAGGAGTCACTGAGCTCTGCCCTCTGGCTGTTTATATGACCCCCCAGATGCACGGCCCCTCTGCTGGCCCAGCAGAGATGGAGAGAAAAGACATTTTGTCAGGATGCATAAAGAGAGTGATATCAGCATGGCACTAGGGTAACCTTCTCTCCAACAGATGGTGTCATGATTAGAACAGGGTCCTCTCACCTCAGGGACCCTCCGCTGAGTATTGTGCCTCTGGGCTACTCCGGGGGCTGGCAAACTCCCCGCCCACCACCATTGATGCTGAGGTTCAGCCAATCAGACAGAGGCACCCGACAAGGCACCACGCTGGCACAGAGGGGTGCCCACCCAGGACTGCGCAAAGAGCACGGGCAGAGCTTGTAAACACAAATGAGCGAATGTGGGGGAAAGTCAACCATTGGAAATGTGACGAGAGCACAACAGCCCCGGGGGCTGAAGGCATGCGGTTGTTTGCGCATGTTTCTGAGCAGAGGATGTGTGTGTGTGTGTGTGAGTGTGGGGAGGAGGGCTGTAAACGAATGGCAGTTGGCCATCGCAGTAGAAACATGTGACATGAATGCGGTACGGGCCTTGTTAGGAACGTAGGGGCAACATCTCGCACTCTCCATCCAAGCTCGAAGGATTTAATAGACTAGAAGCCTGGCTGGGTTTTAATTAGCCTCATGAACAATGTGAGATTATGCACCCGGCCGTCCAGGGATTTCTGATAATAAAACAGAGATGATTGAAAAATAAATAAAGGCCCTAAAACTTTGAAACAGTTTGTACCGGCAGTCTGCCAAACCACACAAGCCCGCACTCGCTCGATCTCTCTCTTTCTCCTCAGCTCCCGCTCCTCACTCGCCCGTTCCTCTCTTCCTCTCTCTCCCCAACGTCCCACACTGAAATCCAATTACTCAACGCTAACTCTTATGAATGCTCCACAACTTTCTGATGAATAAATTATAAACGGAGAGGCAGCAAAAGAGCACCTGAAAGATAAATATGAGTTTAATGATTCATTCCAACTTAAGGTGCCTTGAAGGACTTTTCTGATAGTTGTTCAATTCATTTACAATAGTTCACTATTTAGGGCACTATCATCTAGCAAGGGACCAAAAATACCTTTTTGCCACACCTGGCAGATGATCTCAGAAAATGACCAGTATAATATTTCTAACCAGCCATTAGACTCGGGTTTGCATTATTTATATTAGCAATGTACCTCTGGCATTATATCCATGAAATTATGTAAGTTTTTATCTCATATTTGAGACATACACTGCCGGTCATTGTGTCTCTCAATACGAGTCGGTCTCTGTCACTCAAACTGCACCAGCGATAAAAACAATGACATCATCGTTTTGTTTCATTTCTGCTTTGGCAGCTTCATATGGCAACAAATGTGGAATATTGGCCAATTGTCTTATATAAGCTGCATTATATAAATGTGAATTATAATTACATAAAAATTATGTTTACTCATTTTTCTTTGCCCAAATGCAATTTATACTCACGTGTTAAAACAGTCACACAACAAAAAGAGAAACTTTTTGTTCTGTATGACTTACGGCTATCAAAACACAAAGTCACTAAAAAAAAAAATTGTTCTGTGCAAAACATAAACTCAATAAACTTTAAAATAACACAAGGGTAAACAAACGATTTCAAAATATTCATTTTTGGGTAAACTAGCCCTTTAACTTTGGAACATGCATGTCATTTTATCAAGATTCTAAAATTCCATCAAAACACCTTAAATTAACAGACAAAAACAGCAGGAAACGTCAAGAAACAGTGAAATAACAAAGGGCACACAAGGGTACGACACATCTCAGGGGGATAAAAGTCTGTTCATTCATAAAAACATCTTAAACAGCCTGAGCCCACAGGATGGATGTATCTACAAGTCCATCAGTGGATGTGACAGTCCCAGGTGGCCTCGTTCCACTCTCTCCTCTTCTAAATAACAAACTCTAAGCAGGTTCATGAGAGGACAAACCTTCACGATGGCTGACAGTTCAGACGGGGACAGAGAGAGGCGCATGTCTTGCTCCTCGCCTGACATTTAAGGCCGGGTTCGAGCTGCCGCACCGAGACGCGTCGCAAGCGGCCAAAATCTCCATGTAGTCACATAGCTTAAAAACTCGAGCAGTGCCTTCAGGACAATGAAAAGAAAAGCAAATCCAGCTGCATCTTCAAAAGACCCTTCTTTCCCCCTCGATTCGTATTTTATCGTCACGCTGTGAAAGGAAGTACCGTCCCTTTCTGACGCTCTGCCTGGACCTACCCTGCAGAAAAAACACGGCTATCTGCTCAGTAGCCAAACATGTGGACCGGAGAAACAAAAGATGCAGGAATACAACAATCCTCTTTAATATCAACAAGTCAAAGCAGATTTTTATCAACTCAGAGCAACAGAAGAATCACTTTTAATCTCTGATGCATCCAGAATGCGCCGCACGTCGGGCGCGAATTTAGCCTGATTGATGTACGCGGATTGTGGCAGTAAATTTTTAAATGCAAGACAAATCATCCATATTGGCGGCGACTGTTAAAAGACACAGATCAGATGGTCAGTCGGTTCTTGTAAAATATCGCAGATGCTGCCGACAACTTGCGATGATCAAAGGCATCTGCGAGACATATCTGACAAATAATACATCAATAGTTTCAGAGAGAGCATGAAATTTGGATTTCCACTATATCGCAGCATTAGAGGCCCAGTGACATCATGCAATCTGACAGAGCTGAATGGAGTAAAACACTGTGTTTATTAAAGGTGCTTGCTTCTATTTCTCTAGCGTGACTGGCCTCTTTTGACTTACACCAGTATGTAACCACATAGCAACCACATAGAACACCTTAGTAACCCCCTATCAGGGCCATAGCAACCACTCAGAACACCCTAGCAACCACTAAGAACACCCTAGAACCCACATAGCATCGCCATGGGAACAGGCCAAAACATCTAGTTTTCAAGACCACTGGCATTTTGGAAGAAAGAAAGAAAGAAAGAAAGAAGGATGGATGGATGGAGTGCAAATAAAGCACATACTACAGGCAGGTTTACATGCTTAAGTATCAAATTTTGTATCCAGTCAAAGGAGCATTATGAAGACACGTGATCCGCCTCCCAATCTGCTGACAGAACCATCGCGAATGTCAGCCTCGCGCTTCCATGAAGCCCACAGCTCTAAATAAACCTGCAGACGCAAAGCTGCATCAGATCTGCTTGTGTATGCATCGACATCACAGCGCGACACCCATTCATTTTCCTGAACATACTTTTCTTGCACTTACACCCTCAAGTTGACGCGCTACACAAGTTTTCCTAAATCACCCTTACCGCAGGTGATTTATGCCCCCGCGGACTACGATTTAAAACACAGGGGACCGAACGCGTGCGCCTGTATGAGAACGTATAGACCGTCGCTGCATGTGTGGGAGCGACTCATTAGCGGATCGCATTGACCCATATACGCGACAGCGGTGCGGTCCGCGAGCGTCTTGTGCGACGCGCTCGCCGCGCAGCCACTGCTTTATCTCTGCAAGTGTCAGCGGGCAGGGCCGCATGACTCACAGACAGGGACAGCTAATTGCATTAAGACCCGGCGCAGCTGCAGCCCGGGCCCTCGGGGAAAAGGGAGAGCCGCATTCGCCCGTGCAGCCATGAAGATGCAGACGAGCGCAGACGAGTACAGCACTGCCGTTGAAGAAATGTACTGCTACTTACACTAACTGAAAACAGTTGTGCGTCTCTCAAAGTTCTCAAACAATTCTTGTAGTAAAGTTAGGAGAACTTGTTAAACCTCAAATATCATAAATTATCATATATATCAAAATAGTTATTCTTAAGTTGCTAGTGGAACGTTTTTATAAACGTTAATAAACATTTACGTTCTTATAACCAAGCAATAATGTTTATGCAATGCCTGACTGGATGTTTTGAACGTTGCTGGAACATTCGAAACATGCTAACATACTAAATGGAAATGTTAGGGAAACAATCTCACAACCTAAAATTGTTACCTGGACATAAATATACAATAATAATATAATGTACCTCTCTCTCTCGCTCTCTCTCACACACACACACAAATACATAAATCTCATAAAATAGTGTATTATGTTGAAAAAAATAACTGGACTTTTGCAATGGGCTATTGAAGGGTTTTTAATGAATCACTATAAAGAATAATGGAAATCATCCATTTTAAATTTCAAACTCTGTTTAACGCTGGGGAAAATGTCTGGACAAGTCGTGAGGTAATGAGAATCGAGGAGAAATTATAAAAAAATGCCACAACGCAAAAACATCGCAAAAGCCATATAAACAGGCTTGTTTTTATGCATATATGTATAATGCAAAAATGATTTCCTTTCTCCCCCCCCATTATGTTTGTGTGGGACTCACGGAAACGCATCAACACACCAACTTACAAAATGTTTTCCCTCCAAAGCCCCACCACAAAACCTCTTAAATAAACCCTGTTTAGCCTCCGTTCCCCCACTGCCGCGTTAATGCACGCTAGAAACTTCAATAGATTTCTATTAGCATTTTTAAAGTGAATTAGCACTCAGTAAATTGCTGTGACCCTCAATAGAAATTAAATTGCTTCAGTCTATCAGTCCATCAGTGTGATTACATTTGGTGGCTGTGGAATTTTCTCGGCTTTAAACACAATTACGGTATTGTTTGTCAGCTTAACGTCTGTGAAATGGCCAAAATGCAGATGGCGGAGTATTGCATCTTAAAGGTCACGGAACACTCTGCAAGACAAGAATAAATAAGCAATACAGTTGAAACGCAGAGGTTTATGTATTTAAAACGCGTTAACTCATTTTACTAGCGCCGTTTTTAATGCAATCGGTAAATCAAACGACGCTAATGGCGAGTATATAAACATACTTACTGTCTTATTGACTCTTAACTGCGATGCATTAACGCAAATGCGCGCCGTTCGGAAGCGTTAAACGACACTTAGCGTTTTAATCGAGATATTCGTTTGAACCTGTTTCTGCACTTAAGCTTTGAATCCCAGAAGGCTTGAGATTTCTCGGCTACTGTACATGAACAGAGCTTTCCTGCATCGAGAGCCGCGCGCAGAGCCCAGTCGGTGTTTTCCGTCCTGCCCTGTGCGGTCTTTGCCTTTGAGCGGCCAATCGGCTCTTCCCCATCTTATACAATTTGTCCATTTTCCCTGTCGTTCATCAACCTTTTCTTTGCTCTTTAGTCTGTTCCAGTAATGGCTTTGAACAAGGCTACTTGAAACTGTGCCAGATTCAAAAGTGTGTGAGAGCGAGAGACAAACAGAGTGAGTGTGAGAGAGAGAGACAAAGAGAGAGAGACAGAGAGAGACAAAGAGAGATAGTGAGAGAGAGAGAGAGACAGAGAGAGAGAGAGAGAGAGTGAAAGAGAAAGAAGGGAGTGGGGTGGTGTAGAGACACAGAGAGAGAGAAAGAGAGAGAGAGAGAGAGAGAGAGAGAGAGAGAGAGAGAGAGATGACTTTTTGATTATTCTTCTAAATGACACTTCAGCCCTCCACCCTGGCTGTGTAATTGTGATTACTGTGCCTCTATTTTTGGGTGCCGGTGCTGTGAGCCAACGCCAGTAAATAGCTGATGCTCCTCTCAAGCTTTAGGAGGACACGGCGAGGGGCTGAGCAAGGTGAAACTGCAACCACACTCCCAACTCCACATCCCGCTAATGCACCGTCCCCTAACCGAATAGACGCCAGATTTGCTGATCTAAGAACAGATAGAAAAGCCAATTTAGGCTCTAGATAACCATGCTGCTAAACTCTTCTCGTAAGCCAAACGTACGCAGCACACGAGTCTGTGTGCGTTCTATCGCAATTTCCAACGCAAACACGCAGAAGTAACTACAACAATCCGATCTTTCATATTGCGGCTAATCGAGTTAGCCGTGGAGTTAGCTAAGCGCCGGGGAATGACTGATCAAATTAAGAAAATGAGAGGAGAAAGAGAATTCTGCCTTCCGTTCATCCTGGAGGGTGTAATGGGCTTTTGGCAGACATTTAAAATGTTCTCCTACACTCCACGCTGTTGTTTAGCGCATGAAGGTCAGCCTCACTGCCGAGGGCTGAGGTTACTATGGCGATGAAGTTAAGGGGACAGGTCTGGTGAAGGAGGGTGCTAACGCAGTCAGACATGTGACCCCCAACCATTCAAGGTCATTCCAGGAAAACACTCCCCTATGAATACAAAGCAATGAATTCAAATGAGACTGTTTCGTAATGTCTTTTCTCTTTTTTCCCCCTCACCAAAGAGACCAGAGGTGGTTGAGGAGCGTGCTAGCCGTGGGGCGTCTTCAGTCGGAGCCGGCGGCCACACGCTGACCATTCACCTTTAAGACTGACCGCCCCCTTAAGTTACCACGGCAACGCTCCCTCCAACCACGTAATTACACGTTGTACAATCCTGCGACACTAAAGCCACAATATAAAGTGCTCTGTCTGTTGCTTAACATTACATTTATGTATGTTTTTAGTAGATTTTATCCAAAAACACCAACACATTTTTAACCCACAACTTTGGGTTACAAGCACCATGTAGTGCAAGTTGAGCTACAGGAGGCTGAAAAATAT
>JAZGTI010001274.1:0-17908 GCA_036877585.1 Botia kubotai
AGCGCTTTTTACAAAATGTCATTGTTACAAAGCAGCTTTACATGTATGATATATTTAGGCCGAGTACACAGCACACACACACAGACAGACACACAGACAGACACACAGACAGACACACAGACACAGAGAAAACAAGGTAGGAGAAACACAGGTGATATTATGCATGTTATACAGTCATATATGGGGTATGAATAGATAGTATGAGAATAATATTAATAATAAGTGCAAGATTAAAGCTGATTACAGCAGCCTCCTGACGGGCAGTACAAGGGTAGGGGAGCTGCAGCCAACATCACAGGTAGGTTGACTTCCTGAAGAGTGCAAACACTGTAACGATTTTAACACAGTACTCTTACTCCCTGTACAGTACTGTTTGTTTGAGCATTCCAACCTGTCAGCTTCTAACTGTGATGTTGACAAACACAACCAATGATGTTAGTTTGTGACAGGACTACCTGTTTTGCTAAACATGGGGAGCCAGGTCTAAAGGATTGGTAATAGAACAGTCAATATAAATGGATAGTTTCATCCTTGATTATTATGGTTGAACCCTGTTCAAAGTCATTGTAAATTATATTTACAATGACTGTAAATTATATGTAAATTATATACATGTGACACATGTGACCTCATTACATCAATATTGCTGCACCACTGTGTGTTGTTGTTTCTGAAGTACATTGATGGTGGAAGAATAAATTTTTTAATCACTATTGCTGCATTTTTGTTTCTCTGTGTCCTGTCTAACAATGCCCCTTAGCTGTTCTAAATTTACTTTAAGCCACAGCTTATTGGGCCTTTTTGATAAATTGTTTTGACAATGGTGCGCCAGAAAAACGACACACTTCAGCTTTAATACTAACATATAGTGGGTCATGTGCTGTCCCTGCCTGAGTTTTTCACTTAGACATGTACATACTTGCAAACAGACCAGACTGCAGTCATCATATCTTTAGCATGTACTGTTTTACTGTGTGTGCTCATTCTTGTGTGTGTGTTACAGTGGAAATCCCCCCTTCCACAGACTGCCATGCCCGTATTCCACCACTCTAACGGGAAGAAGAGAATGAAGACAATAGATGACTCATAACTCTTTTACTGTGAATGAGGGGAGACAGATCAGGAAACAGATAAGGCCAACATTACGTATGTTTGTGTCTGTCCAGAGTTGGATTGTTTTGCAGAAACATTTCTGTCCCTTAATACAATTTAAAAAAATGCTTCAACAAACAAACAAACCCATTTAGTTCTAAATGATATAAGTTTAAAGGATAGCTAGTGTTACGGTAGAGGCTCCAGCCTCTTCTACACCGCGCCATCAGAGGGAACCATCACCTAAATACTGACTGGAACCTCAAAGACTACACTTCCCATCATGCACCTCACCTGCCGCTGATCACTTCCTGCTCTACACCTGATCCTCCTCTACTCCTCCATATAAACCGGACTCAAACTCAGTGTCATCGCGAAGTCTTGACTTGTCTCCGTGCAGCAATTCTGAGTGGTTTTCCCCTGTTTTTCTCTGATCGCCTTGTAGTGTATTACTTTGGATTGTCCCTGTTATTTGATTGTTTGCCGCCTGCCTTTTTGACCTGGATTGTATTACCATTTTGATTCTCTGCTGTCTGCCCTGATTTGGATTGTTATATCGCCTCTGATTGTTTGCTGCCTGTCCCAACCCACGCCTGTTTATCTCTCTCTGTTTGCCTCTGATATATCGGTTTACCGTGTATGACCTTCTGCCTGTTCGACTATCCTAATAAACATACTGCAAATGGATCCAAACACCTCTGACTCTTAGTTACAGAGAACTTCGCCATATCCAGATCCAGCAGTATTATCGCAGTTGTCCTCCGAGATGTCAATGCAGGCCTCCCAGATTACCGTCCATCAACACCAGCTCAAATGCAGTTAGGAGTTACTCCCCTCACTCAAGAGGAACGCGCTCGCAGAATCCTCCATAACCTCTGGACAACTCTGTTGTGGAGGATCAGGCCACGTCAAATCGTCATGCCCTGTACGTCCCTCCAGTGACCGACTCTTGGTGAGTGCAACCACGACTTCTCACGTTTATCCCACAAATTTAACTTTACCAGTCACCTTAACTTTTCCAGACAAAACATTAACCTGTATGGCATTAATTGATTCAGGAGCAGCAGGAAATTTTATCTCTCTGGAGGTCGCCCTCAGAAATCACATCGCTCTAACTAATTCTGATTGCTACCTAACAGTGGAGGCGTTAGACGCCCTTTGGGAAATGGGAGCATCCAGAGAACCGTTCACAAACTCAAGTTGTCGATTGGGGCCCTACACTCTGAAGAACTTTTATATTCAATCACCTCACCTCATCATACCATAATCCTCTGTCTGCCCTGACTTCGTCTACCAGTCATCTCTTGGAGAGAGGGTAACATCAAACAATGGGGGGCTGAATGTCAATGAAGGTGTTTGAGCAAGGTCAGTCGTTTTGTTGGTGCAACAGCCCTACAACTTGAATCCCAGACATCCAAATCTAATATACCCCCCAGAATACTCACATCTAGCAGAGGTCTTTAGTAAGAAGAAGGCCTCACAATTACCTCCACATCATACTGTTGATTGTGCAATTGATCTCATACCAGGTTTAGCGCCCCCTAAGGGAAGAATCTTTCCATTGTCCCAACCTGAGTCAGAGGCAATAAAAGAATACATTAAGGAAGAATTGGCTAAGGGCTTTATACGCCCATCAAACTCCCCAGCATGTGCAGGGTTTTTCTTTGTCAAAAAAAAGCATGGGGGCCTACGAACCTGTATAGATTACTGAGCTCTAAATGAGGTTACTATTAAATTTAGATACCTCTTGCCATTAGTCCTAATAGCCCTGGGTTTTTAGGATTAGCAAACTTCTACAGGCGTTTTATCAGAGGCTTTAGCTCAGTTGCTGCTCCCTTAACCTCGCTTACTAAACAGATTTTTGGTAAACTGAACTGGTCACCCCAGGCTGACAAAGAATTTGAGGAACTCAAGAGACGTTTCACAACAGCACCAATCCTGAAACACCCCAATCCTGAGCAACCATTCATAGTTGAAGTTGATCAAATACAGGGGTAGGAGCTATCCTGTCACAACGTCATGGTACACCACCTAAACTATTCTGATGTGCCTATTTTTCAAAGAAACTATCCCCAGCTGGAAGGAACTATGACGTGGGCAATCGTGAACTCCTAGCTATTAAATTAGCATTAGAAGAATGGAGACATTGGTTGGGGAGCCGTTCATCCATTTACTTTACTAACTGACCATAAAAATCTGGAGTATCTGCGGTCTGCCAAAAGACTTAACAACAACCAGACCTCACCACCCACATGCCCCAACAACCTAACTTTTGTTATTAAACCCCTTCGTAATCTTTAATTTTGTTAGTTCATGGATCTCCCAGCTCAGGTCACCCAGGCATCACAGCAACCATTGAACTCCTAAAAAATCGATTCTGGTGGCCGTCTCTTTCTAATGACACCATCAAGTTCGTCCAAGGGTGCAGTATCTGTCAAATAGCTAAAACCCCCAGACAGCTTCCCTCCAGACTTTTGCAACCTCTACCAATATCCCAAGGCCCCTGGTCTCATATTGCTGTGGATTTCATTACTGACCTCCCTAACTCTCAAGGTAACACAATCATTTTAACAATTGTCGATCGTTTCTCCAAGGCCTGTCACCTAGTTTCATTACTGAAGCTCCCCACGTCACTGGAGACGGCTGAGATCCTGTGCAATTATGTGTTCAGATTTTATGGATTGCCTGAAGATATAGTTTCTGATCGTGGGTCCCAATTCACGTCCAGAATCTGGTCAGCCTTCTTCAAGAGGGATAGATGGGATAGAGCACACACACATCTGTTACACACAGTCAGACGTCAGACCCTACATGCCAATGCACACTGTCATCCTGGTCCCACCTATACTCCTGGTCAGTGGGTCTGGCTCTCAACACGTGACTTAAGACTCAAACTTCCATCCAAGAAACTCAGTCCCAGGTATGTTTGTCCTTTTTTAGATAATAAAACAAATTACCCCATTTTTATTTAGACTCAGGTTACCCACTAACTATCGAAATTCTTCCACTTTCCACATCTCACTACTGAAACCTGCTGGTGGCCCGGTCAGAGAGACTGAGGAAGCACCTGGTAAGCAGACCCGCCCAATTATAGTCGATGGCGAGAAGGCTTACATGGTCCGTAAGCTTCTTGACTCTAGGCGCCGGGGCGGTACATTGCAGTACCTGGTGGACTGAGAGGGGTCTGGTTCGGAAGAGAGATTGTGGGTGAATGCAGGTGACATCCTGGACCCCACCCTAACTGCAGAATTCCACCGGGATAACCCAGAAAAGCCGGCCCCTCGTCCCCGTGGGAGGCCTTGGCGCTGCCATCATCCTCGCATCGGAAGCCGCTCTTGGGGGGGTGTCTTTGTTATGGTGGAGGCTCCAGCCTTTTTTCCACCGTGCCACCAATGTTGTAGTGAAACCACTTCAGAAAAGTCCTTTTTTATTTTTAAATCTAAAGGTAATTAATGTTAGCGAGCTTGTTGTGTTGAGTCGTGTTGCTTATGATTTTTAGTTTTTAATTTAATTTTAATATGCCACAAAATGAAGAATTTGGTTTGTGTGCATGTCACATCCCTTTCGATTTCCAACTTACGAGTTATTACACTGATATTGAACTTAGTAAAAGAATACAGTTTTGCTTTTAGCAGTGTTAGGGTTAGAAGTGGTATATTTTCCAGTTGACAGTCTGGAAGTGATTTGTGTACCATCACAAATCATTACTTTCTCACACAATATTAGAAATCCACACCATCACACATTATACCAAAATCCACTTGAAAGTTGATCAAGACAATTTTAACTAAGTTTAGTTTTACGTTTCCACAGGCCTATATCTTTTGTGTTTGTGTCCATGTGTACAGTAAGTGTGTTACTTTAAAGTCTGCCAGCTGATTCTAATAACTAGGGAAATTTTAGACTGTTTGTTTGTGTGTGTGTTTGTGTAGCACCATAAAACATTTCTTAAAAGGTCTGAGACCACTTTACCAGGAATGTGATGGGCAAAACATGTTGAAGCTAATTTCCTGCCAAAACACTAACTTTATTAAACAATATGAACACCTCAAATATCACTTTTAGAGTATATATAAATATCTGTCTGGCTCTTTGTCTATATGTGAGTATCTATTGCCTGAACGCTGCATATTAAAATGAATGATTGTGCAGTGTGTACTGTACATTCATGAACATATGCATACTTACATTGTTGTTTTATGTTTGTTTGCATCCTTTCACTACAGCTGCCAAAGAAAGTCGTCTGCCCTGGAACTTTCTAAACCAGTGAAAGGTCACCTAAGTCACATAATATCTTTACAGTTTCCCAGTGTACTCTTCCTTTTTCTCTTAAACATGTTTATTTACTTATTTTGTATAAATTTGTTATGTTTGTTAAGTAAACAGCAATTTTTAGAAGTTTATCTTCAGAATCTCTGACCTGCTCATCTTCTTTTTGTTTCTAAAAACACAAAGTATAAAGTGAGCTTCCTCCTAACTCTCTTAAAGACAAATTCAGAGACCAAAATGAGTAAACTGTCCCAGTTTTTTTTATTTAAATAAATGGCTCAGAATTGTTTACGAAGAGAACAGTCTAGTTTGTCATATATATTTTTAAATGGTGCTATGATACATGTACTACATACAAATACATTACTATAGCTTATGAGGTTTGTAAAACGTGCATGTGTAATAAACATAAATTAAAACGAAGAATTATTGTTTATTTTTTGCAGTAAAACACTTCAAACCACAGTAGGACAAATTCCCAAATGTTTTCATGTCTACAGGCCATATATATACTGTAAGTGTGGGTCTTCATCCACACTAGATATAGCTGAAAAGTCTACCTTGCAAATCCCTAATGTTGTCCAGTGGAAAAAATTTTCCCAACTTCCTGAACCACACAGACATTTCCCATATCTGCCCACATTGTGGGCTCATGGCATAGAGTCATCGGTCAAAACAGCACACTCATAATGATGTTGCAATATCTATACATCAAAACATCACTGTTGACCATAACAGAAATAATATTTACATTATAAGTACATTTTAAAAAATCATGCTGATTTGATCAGGCTTTTATTGGAAGGAAATAAAAGTTCACGTTAACGAGAACTTAACTGCCATTAGTGTTGTGATATGTTACATGATATCATTTTCTGTAATTAAATGTTGTAGGCAAAGGACAATGAATAAGATGTCCCCCACTCATCAACAGAAATTGCAAGTTACAGTACAACTTTAGACCTGCCAACTTAAAGGTCACCAGAGGTCAAGTGTTTAAATTTACAGAGGTTGATAAGGCCGAACATCCACAGAACATGTTATTAGATGACAGTTGTGTCCATGGGAAATGTCACAAAGCTTTGATAGCTTTGATTAATAAACAAACAAACACATACAACACATTATTATATAATACTTTGCATTGAGGCACAAATGCCATAAAAATATAGATCTATACATTTTCAAACATATTCATATTTGAATGTATGTGAACAACTGATTTGTTAAGGATCAGATATTATCTGAAAGTATCTCGGTGAAAGTTTTAATAAAGTTTGAATAAAGTATTAATTTAATCAGTATGTTGTTATGTATGTTTGTATAGTGTGTATTTGTGTGTGTGGTCCTTGTTGTAAAACCCTAACCCATTCCCTCATATGAGAACATTATAATTTCCAACATGAACTCTTAAAGTGGCTATATGCTGCACTTTTGTAGTATTATATTTTTTCCTCTATAAATGGAAGTCAAAGTTTCTTGCTGTAAAGAGGACGCTGACACAACGGGATCCATTTGCAGCAATTTTATTGTTAACACAAACCAAACACAGGGCAAGGGTTAAAAACAGAGCAATGTAGGCGAGGCAGAGACAAAACGTAAATCCAGGCAATGGTCGAGGCAGGCAGCAAACAATCAATAACCAAGTCCGTAATCCAAACAAGGGGCAGGCGGCAAAAACTCAAAAAACATTAAACAGTCTAAATAGCAACGGTAAAGCAGTCTGGGAAAACCCTCTAAATTGTAGCTCATGGCAATACAAGACATCGAAAGATAACCTGGGCTTTATAGGGCAGCTAATTGGAAACAGGTGGTTAACAGGAAGTCATCAGTCCTAGACACGGGGGTCAATGTGAAACGTAGTTCAGGATGGAACTAATATTCTGGCGAGGGTTCCTGCTGAACCTAACGCGAGGAGGAAAACAACGCAGAAGTCTCCGGATGGGCTCTATGAAACTCCTTGATGAGTGTGGGATCCAGGATTCATACTTCATAGGCATTTGGCAGACGCTTTTATCCAAAGCGACTTACATTGCATTATACTACACATTGATCACTATACATTGAGTATGTGCAATCCCTGGGATCGAACCCATGACCTTGGCGTTGTTAACGCCATGCTCTAACCACTGAGCTACAGGAAAGCTGTAGCTCAGTCTCCAGTATTGACCAGTATTGACCCGAGGATATCTCCAGTATTGACCCAAGAGCGTTCGTTCAGGCCGTACCCCTCCTAATCTACAAGATACTGGATCTGCGTCTGGAGTCGAGGAGTTGCTCCACTCAATAGGCCTCCTCGCCGTCAACCAAGATGGGGGGAGCTTGTTCCCGGAGGCCCCCCTCCTGACCTCCATCCGGCGCGCCAGTGGGCTTGAGCAAAGACACATGGAAAGTGGGGTTAGGTAAAGCTAAGCGAGCCGAAACAGGAGTAATCATTCTGAGTATTTTGAATGGACCCACTTACCTAGGACTGAGCTCGTTGCAGGGTAGGCGAAGGTGTAGATCTCTGGTTAAGGGCCACACCCACTGGCCCGTTGCGAAGCGAGGTCTGAATCGTCGGTGTCGGTTGGCTTGTAAGATTGACACCTGAGAGCATGAAGAAGGTGGGTGTGAGCCCTCTCCCAGACCTCCTCACTCTGTTGTAGCCAGTCTGTAACTGCAGGAAGATCCATGGGTTCACCCAACCAAGGAAACAGCGAAGGTTGAAAGCCCAGGACACACTTGAAGGGGGTCATTCCAGTCGATGGCTTGACCAAGGAGTTTTGGGCGTACTCGGCCCACATCATGTACCTGCTCCAGTCTGCCTGACGCTGGTTACAGTATGAGCGTAGAAATCAAATGATCTCCTGGTTCAGTCGTTCAGATTGTCTATTGGCTTGAGGATGGTAACCAGACGTCAGGCTGACAGTGACACCAAGGTTCTATGTTGGTGTTTCCCTGTGAATTGGGAAGATCTGTGATGAAGTCAGTGTTGCTGTTGTGTAGATAATGGTTGTCAGAGTCCTGCAGGTAACTGACGATTTAGAGGTCTGACAAACTGCACAGTTCTGAACAAAGGTGATGACATCGCTAGGGAGATTCGGCCACCAGTAACGGTTTTCCAAGAGATGGATGGTGGCTGTGATCCCGGGATGAAGCTGAGTGATTACATGTTTAGGGTGAGTATCATTAGCCTGCAATATCTCGGTGTGAATATCCCATTGAACTGGGGCAACTAATATCTTTTCAGGCAGTATGTTCTCTAGTGAGCCAGATCTAGAGGTTACTTCGGCCTGGCGAGAGAGTGCGTCAGCCTTGGTATTCTTAGAGCCAGGCCTGCAGGTTACTGTGAAATCAAATCTGGTGAAGAACAGGGACCATCTAGCTTGGCGGGGGTTCAGTCATTTCACTGAGCGTAAATATTCTAAATTCTTGTGGTTGGTAATAATGGTCAAAGGGTGTGCAGCCCCCTCGATCCAATGCCTCCACTCCTCTAGTGCAAGTTTAATGGCTAGCAGCTCTCGATTACCTACGTCATAGTTCTGTTCTGCGGAGAAAAGTTTACGTGAGAAACAGGCGCAGGGAAACATTTTGGGAGGTACGCCGTGCCATTTGGAAAGGATGGCACCTAGACCTATATTTGAAGCATCTACTTCAACAATGAAAGGTAATTCAGGGTCAGGGTGTCGCAAAATGGGTGCGGAAGTAAAACGACTCTTGAGTTCTGAGAATGCCCTTATAGCTGTGTCGTTCCATACTATTTTACTTGATTGACGCTTCGCGAGTGAAGTCAGAGGAGAGGCCACGGTACTAAAATTGCAGATAAACCTGGGATAGAAATTGGCAAACCCTAGGAACTGTTGTAATTCTTTAAGGGTTTTGGGAATGGCCATTCCGTGACTGCTAGAACCTTCTTGTCATCCATGGCCACCCCCTTGTGACTGATAACATAACCTAAGAAGTTGGTGCTAATAGTGTGGAACTCACACTTCTCCCCCTACATATAAATTGTTTTGGATTAAACGCTGGAGGACTGAATGGATGTGAACAATGTGTTCCTCCAGCGTTTCTGAATAGATTAGAATGTCATTGATATATACAATAGTAAATTTATCTAACATATCTCGGAATATATCATTCATGAAAGACTGGAACACGGAAGGACTATTAGCCAGACCGAATGGCATGACGAGGTATTCGTAATGACCTGTAGACGTAGAAAAAGCTGTCTTCCACTTATCCCCCTCTTGAATACGTACTAAGTTGTAAGCGCTTCTGAGAGGAGAAGCACTTCAGCAACGAGACCAGCAGCGTGTAAGTACATTAAGACTTGGCTTTAGTTGTTTATAGCGCAGTGGTAGGAAGTGTATTTGTATGTGTTTTTTACCTTGTTTACAATAATACAGCGTGTAAGTACATTTAGACTTGGCTTTAGTTGTTTATAGCGCAGTGGTAGGAAGTGTATTTGTATGTGTTTTATTACCTTGTTTACAATAATTGCTTGCGTTAAAGTTGTGTTTGATCCCGTGCTCCCCCGTGTGAGTTTCGGTAGCTTTTGTTGGTGTTAATGTAGAGGCGTGTCCAATCGCCAGGTAAAGTTTATATTCAAAGTGCACTGTTAAGTTGTCAGGAGAAGCACTTCAGCAACGAGACCAGCAGCGTGTAAGTACATTTAGACTTGGCTTTAGTGGTTTATAGCGCAGTGGTAGGAAGTGCATTTGTATGTGTTTTTTTACCTTGTTTACAATAATACAGCGTGTAAGTACATTTAGACTTGGCTTTAGTTGTATATAGCGCAGTGGTAGGAAGTGTATTTGTATGTGTTTTTTTTACCTTGTTTACAATAATTGCTTGCGTTAAAGTCGCGTTTGACGCGTGAGTTTCGGTAGCTTTTGTTGCGGGTAATGTAGAGGCGTGTCCTGCTGAACTCAATCAGCATGAGCCTCAGGGGCATATATAAACATTCAGCTCACCGCGGCAGCCCTCCTTGTGTGAAGACCGTCGAGTGTAAAGACCAGCGACTCTACCTGCGCGATTCGGGAGCAATTGGGAAGCTCTTTGTTTACTAAAGACAACAGCTATATTTGAATATTCGGGAGGTATGAGAGAGGAACTCTGGGTTTCAGGTTTAACTTCTACTGGGGCGGACTGAATAGAAACGATCTTTTGCAGGCATGACTGGTGACAGTTATCTACCCAATGGGTAATTTCCCCTTCGCTCCATGAAATAGACAGTTCGTGTGCACGCAGCCAGGGCACTGAATGGAAAGATAACCTGGGCTTTATAGGGCAGCTAATTGGAAACAGGTAGTAAACAGGAAGTCATCAGTCCTAGACGCAGGGATCGATGGGAAACGTAGTTCAGGATGGAACTTATATTTATGCAAGGGTTCCTGCTGGCGACCAGCAGGGGGCAGAGTGGGAACCTCCTTCGTAACACTTTTAGCACATTTAGTTTAACAGTACATGAGTAATTTCTAACTGATCCTTCCAATTAGCATTACCTCAAAAATTCAAATTCTTTTGTCATTTATTAAACACCTACATTGTTTAAAACACAAATTATTTCTTTGTCCCATATAACACAGAAGTTGCAGCAGACATATATAATGAAAGTGTTTTTTTGTCACTAACATCACGCCTGGCACATTGTCATTAATATTAGATCTGGTCGAATGATACATTTTCAGTATGTTTCTCACACCAAGCTATTATTATGTTTTTTTTAAACATTGCTTTTAAAAGCAATGAACCATGTCCGGTTCCAACGTCCCACCTTGGTCCAGGTCTTTAAGCAGGCCAGTCTGGTACGCCTACAAGACTGCCATAGTGCAAAACTAGATGTCACTCTACATGTATTAAAGGGCAAGGCAGGTTTTTCCTATGATGGCAGCGTAGATGGAGAGCGTTTCTTTTACACTAGACATAGGCCCATATCTGTGCTCAAGAACAGGGTGTCTAAAGCCAACGTGCACTCATCCGTGAGCATGAGAGAAAAGGCAGGACCCATCTCTTACTGCCCCTCCACCAAATCGAGCTGTAAACCCCACGAGTGCAGCCTCCAGTCTGCCTTGGCAGAAGCGGGACTCAACCTGCAAGGTGTAGCTGCCCAGCTCGCCTCCGGATTGAAAAGAGCCAGGTGGGGATGGAGCGTCCTCGGCAGAAGTGATTCACACATTCTCTCTCAAGAGCTGATCTCACACGCTCCACTCCCAACAAAATATATATCTTCCTGAATACAAGAAGCTGATGACGCATTTTGCAGGTACCTTTTAAAGGCTTTGTGGCATGCAATACTATGTCACATGACTTGATCTGCCTATAAATAGGCCTGATTTTACACATGTTCAGACTCGGGTGTGCCTGAAGCACGTTCCCCATTGCGTCAAGCCTGATGTAGCTTAAAGTGTGTGTACTTGGATCAATATCACTGTCCTCTCAATAACTCTTCATTTTAAAGGTGCAAACTCCAGACAAGTGCTCCCAGCCTCTGCTTCTCCCCTCTCTCACTCTGTCAGCCAGACTTTCTCTCTACAACAGCAATGCTTATTGTCAGTTACATTATAAAGTAATTTGTCTGCAAGGACCTAGAGCCCAGGGGCTGTCAAAGCAGTCATGCCTAGACTTGATCAAATGCATGTTGTTGGTTAAAAGCTGGCAGGATCTTCTAATGTTCCTCTGAGGAACTTTACCCATTTTTTACAATTTAAAAGAGACACATATTGACAAACATAATTTTAGAACATGTAAAGTTTGTGTACAACCTGTGAAAATCATCCCAGCAAAGAAGAATGACCCCACTTAATGTATTTTATATGCTGTTTAGTTTTGGCTTTTTTATTACCTTTGGTCAGCTTTCGCTTTGACCCCAAAATATGTTCATATAAACAGGAAGGCATAATGACTCAATGACCCTAATGTGTAAATGCATACACATACTGCACACACATATTTACTTACCTATCTACATGGAACATTCCATAGACTTCTATTGTTTTTATACACAGCTAGTAATAAACAATTTAACTTAACCCCAACCCATACTCTAATAGAAAACTTGCTGCATTTTTATCATTTAAAATAAAAGTTATAGTTATTATACTAGTTGTACTGTACGTTATACAAGTTATACTAGTTAGATAAGAGTGTGTAGCAGTTTTACAAATGAACACATCCCCACAAGGAGGTTTTGCTTAGATTTGTCAGGTTTTACTGACCTTTAGGTACAATATACAATATACAGCTCTTATGTACAATATACAGCTCTGGAAGAAATTAAGAGACCACTGCAAAATTATCAGTTTCTCTGGTTTTACTCTTTATAAGTATGTGTTTAAATAAAATGATTGTTTTAGTCTATAAACTACCAACAACATTTCTTCCAAATTCCAAATAAGCATATTGTCATATGAAAGCATTTATTTGCAGGAAATTAACTCTGGTCAAATCAACAAAAATTGCAGTGTTTTTAGACCTCAACTAGTTCATCTCTCAGTTACGTATGTAACCTCTGGTTTGTAAGCTTCTGGTTTGATGCTATGGGGAATGACCCATAGCATCTGTGACCAGTGTCTAAATCTCATGTCTAATCACACTAATGAAATTGGCCCGTGGCAGTGTCTAATGCACATCAGGTGCGCTCGGGAGTATATTAGGGTACCTGTCACCAGGGAGCGGGGGACCCACTGTAGTGAGGGTACCAACACTCAACCCCAAGGACAGACATCTGAGGGAAGCTGGTAGATATAAGCTTCAGCACTCGGACATCGTCCTTTGACCAAGCTCTAAAACAAGAGCCCAGTTCGCACATCTTAGCACACCCCAGCGCAGCACAGTAAAACACAGGGAGGTGTTCGACGCAGGACTCGAACGCCAGTCTCCTATGTCTGTGTCGGTGTGCTAATGCCATGAAAGTGGGGGACCCTCCGTAGTGGGGTACCAAAAATGCTCAACCTCAAGGACTGATGTTTGAAGGCAGCTGGTAGAAAAAGGGTTCAGCTGCCCAAGCATTTTCTTATTGACCAAGTTCTGAAGAAGACAAGGACTTCCTGCAGTAAAGGTCCTAGTTGGTGCATCTCAGTGCCACCTAAATGGAAAACCCTGCTGCCAGGTATAGCACACTAATACCCAGGGAGGTGTTTGACCAGCCTCCCAGGCTCGTGTTCATACCACGGCTGTAGGGGGAGTGGAGTTCTACTCTAACACATTCTGTTCTAGGAGGGCAGAGGACTCGCTGTAGCACAGATGAGGGTACTTCTCTGAACGCAACCCAGAGGAGTCAAAGTCCCAAGGTGAGTCTGTGTGCAAAAAGCCACAACTACCGGGACAAACACCCTCTTTTACCTTCCTGACGGTTCAAAAGAGGAGCGGAGGACCCTCCACAGAGAGGGTCATAATCTTATTCAAACCCCAGAAAACTAGCGCCTGACAGGGAGCTAGTAAGGACTAGCTGCCATCACCCTGAAAACACTGTTCTCTCCAGCGAGGGAGTGGCGGACCTTATGGCATATACCACACTCACCCTAGGGTGGATTGTCCATCGCTGCCTGCAGTAACTGGCCCTAATGGAGCTCTGGGGGAGCGGGAGGGATCTCCCAACGGCCCTGCTCTATGCTCGACCCACACCCAGGAAGGGGAAGCTTCTATGGGGGAGGAGCACCCCCTAGAGTGGGAGTACAACTCCAACACAACCTGGAAGACAGCAGTTGGACAGAAGCCAGCTGATCGCTAGCTGCCACCATCTAATACACTATTTCTTTTGCCAGGTGGAAAGGCTGAGGACCCTGAATCGCCTAACCAATTTGAATAGTTCTCTCCCGACAACTCTCCTCCAATTACACTTAATGACTGTCACTTTAAGTTCACAGCATAAGCTAAGCAAATAGCACATCCATACACTCACTTATAAAAAGAACTGTGGGTGCACTTGCTGTTCACGTCTCCCCTAGAATCCAGACCCTGTGTGTGTATATATCTGGTGAACAGCCGTCGGCATTTGGGACAGCTGGCAAAACAATAATGAATGCCAAATAACAGCTCTCAATAACTGAAAAATGACATTATGCCTGGAACACACAAGCATCTCTTCCTTTCACCCTGTTCTGGCCCTCATCTCTACCCCCACCCACCCCACTCCACTCTTGATAATTGCATTAGCTACAATCCCTCGTATTAAAATCCCAAACTGCTGTGTGTATTAATCGTGCAGGAATCTCGTTACTGCTTCTGCTGTAATCTAAGCCATCTGCTGAGGGGTGGGCGTGCAGGGTGGGGGGAGAATGCCTCTGGCCCTCTGTGTGTGTGTTGATTAGGTAGTTATTTGCATTCTTGCTGCCCTGTCTTTTCAACTAGACTGAGCTAGAGAAAGACAGAAAAAGACAACGGACAGGTCATGCTTTGAAATCTTGTCCTGGTGTGACCCCTGAATCAATGTCCTGAGAGAAACAGTAAGAGCTGGTCATATCCGCCTTATTCGGGCTGAATAAGGGGGTGTAGACAATGTAGACCTCTGACTGAAGCTGCAGATTTTGCATTCCTTAATCTTGCATAGCCAGACTTTTGAATACAGTGTAAAGTCTGCTCTACATAGTAGATTTTTCTCGTCAAGAAACTCTTGTGACTAGTTTTAAATTATTTACTTTTATTTTTTCTAAAGCACTTACTTTCCTAACTTGTAGAGACCTGTGCACTCTGATTAAAAAAAATCCATAAAGCCAGCCATTAGATTTTGTCATTTTAAGAAATGCCTTGCCATTTTCAAGGCAACATTTTTAAAGTAACTCAAGGCAACAGATTGTCATAGTTGTTCTAGTTCCATGTCTACTAAAATTATATAGATGTCTACACCACTAGAGTCAGCATACACAAGTCATTGGTACAAACAAGGTAGGAAACTGTTTGTGTATGAGACTATGATTTTCAACAGTCAGTCTCTGCTCTGTTTATTTATTGTGCTCATTCATAGGTTAAGATCAGTTTCTTGTACAATGTGTATTTGAGGGACTAATACATTTATCCCCAACACATGTGATGATTATATGAGGGGTTGTAATCTGGAGTTTAAGCACCCTGTTGTGTTTGCCACATCCTGTTTGGGTTAATTATGCTCCAATCTGCTCAGGATGTGGAGGGGGACACCTGTGTGGTAAAGCTGTCTGAAAGACCATCTTATCTGCAACGTTCCTCTCAGTCAGAAAGTGTGTGTCTTCCAAACCTCTGTTCTTCCTGCCTCCCAGGAACTGAGCTGGACTTCCCTTCAATGAAAGTGATATATGCGTAAATGTGTGTGTGAGGGTCTACTGTATCCTGGAGTAAGCAGCAGTGAACAGAGGAAGAAAAAAGGTTCAAAAAAAATAATAATATTGAACTCAGCACTATTGAAAAGAGGAAATACTGTTAAGTTTTGATATTTTACTTTTTCAGAAATAGCTCCAGGTTGGCCACATTGAGTTATAGAGAAGAAGCATTAAAGAAAGACTCAACCCACAATCTATCTGTCTTCCCTGGCCATTTTCTTCCTTTTTCCTTCTCATCATCCCTGTCCTTCATCCTGATATCTTCGGGCAATGGTGAATTAAAACTTGTCATGAGCTGCAGAAACAGAATCTGAAAAATCTGGTTTTATGATCCACAGGGTCTGATAAGTGGAACACAGATTCTGATAGTCACCTTTGCCCCACTTCTCATTTACACATATATTCATTTTTTTTTTCTTGAACCACTTTCATTAGCACATGCAGTGGCTATGTTAGTTTCTATGTAAGTTTAAATGTTGCCTGAGCCAGGTGTTCTTGTCTAAATTCTAGATTTATTTTTGTGCAGGTGTTCAACTTTATTACAACATTATAAATACAGACACCCATAGTTTGTTCTTGTAAAGGTATCTGCTCATAAAGTAACTTTTGTAAAAGACTTAATGTAACTAGAGTGTGATGCATGATTTTATTTTTCAGGAAAATGTTCTTCTCTAAAGGGATTTCTCATACTGGCAGGTGATTTCAAGCTTGTTATAGAAATTAAGAGGAAATGTAAATTATAATAAAGAGCTTGTTATGTGGGAAACACATATCTCTGCATTGTTTCTTTATAACAGCCTACAGCCAATTATTGTAACAGAATAGGGTTTGTATGCAATGGAGTAACAATGACGAAGGAGCGAAACGAGGAGTAATTAACATAAAGGTATTTAATAACGTGAACAGGTATACAAACACTAACCGTTAAACTAAAACTCAGACGTAGAAACATAAAAGTACAGAAGCGTTAACAGACCATAAACATCCACAAAGATCCATAGAAATACAAGTCACAACTATCTACAGGAATCCACAATAACCGGCAAACGTGACATAAAAAGGGAGAACTTAAATAGGAATACAATTGAATGGAAAACAGGTGACCGTAATTAACTAATAACAGGAAGTAAACCAAATAAGGGAAAAACAGAACAAAACAGGAAACTACAAAATAAGAGTCCGGAAACTGTTACAATTATCAGCAAAGTTCTGAATATTTTATTTTTTGTCACTTGTTCAGTTGACCAACATCCACCTTCACAAACTTAAGACTGTCAGGAAATTTTCAGACCCATTTCCCAACAAAAAGGTTTGAGCAATGGTTGCGCAGACTGATGTAATAAAAGAAAACGTCTTGGTTACATATGTAACCCTCGCTCCCTGAAGGAGGGAACAGAGATGTTACATGAACATACTGACATATTGGGTCTTGCTTGAGAGCCCTATCACCTTTAAGCAGTAGAAAAACATGCCAATAAATATTGACCCCAGAGGAAAGAGCCAATAAGCATTGGCCAAAGGAGTTGCAGACTGAGTCACACCTACCCAGAAGCGGGAATATAAAGCCAACTGCAACTAACTTTCATTCAGATTTGTTCTGTGGAGCCGAGATGTGTCCCAGCAAGCGGTGAATCAGGCTTGTGGCAGGCAGGATGTAACGTCTCCGTTCTCCTTCAGGGAATGAGGGTTGCATACATAACCGAGACATTTTCTTTCAGTCAGTCATGTTTGACGTTACGTTAACAAACTGACGTATGGGGTCCCTATGGATAGCGCCACAAGCCGTCCCACATTATGGCTTAGGAATGCATTGGAGTTTTGGTTTTTTTGCCAATGTCGCCCTGTTGGCTTGCTTGCTGGGAGACTGCTAACATCTAACTTAGCTTAGGGTTTTGTAAATTGTAAACTTCTGATATTTTTTATTGTATATATTTTATGCATTCATGTATTTTACTTCTGCATGTTGTGTGTAGTCCATGGTACTATTGCAAATCCCTTATACTCCTGTCCTGTAAAATGTTATCTTTTATATGCTATCTCTATGTAAGCTGGAACGCATTATTATTATTATTATTATATATTTATTATTATTATTAATTTTTATATGTAAAGCTGCTTTGAAACAATGTAACATTGTAAAAAGCGCTATATAAATAAAATTTAATTTAATTGAATGCAAGTACAAACAGGTGAGGCATGCCTCTTTATGACAGCTTTCCTGCCCAACACCCCGAGCAGGCAGACCATCGCATCCCAAACAGGCGCAGAGATAT
>JAZGTI010001274.1:17960-46443 GCA_036877585.1 Botia kubotai
CCCCCCATGGGAGGGCACCTTAGTGCACGAGTCTCCTTCCTCATTGGGTAGAGCCACGAGAAAGCACTGGGGAAAGCGTGCAGTTCAGAGGAAAGGCCGCTGTGGAGGCCACACCTTGCTAAAGAGGCAACGTGTGGAGATGAATTATGGACTGACTAGTCTTATGATGTATGACACAGTTGCCATGCTGTCCATGTGGACTGGCACGTGCCTGCCCTGCAACAATGAATGAAACCAGTGCAGGGCCAAAAGCACTGCCAACAACTCGAGGCAACTGATGTGCCACAGACGTAAGGTCCTGTCCAGGAGCCTGAAGCTACCTGCCTATTGCACACAGTGCACCAGCCCATCTTAGAGGCATGCCTTGTCACAAAAACGTGTCTGAACACTTGTTCTAAGGGCAACCAAGGGCTAAAGGTTTGATGACAGGATGGTATGACAATGAGTGCCAAGGTGCGATGCATAGCCAGTGACGCAGCGGTCTCATATGCATCAGGTCAAGCGGGGTGTTATATGCCCCAGGAGCCTATGAAAATGTTTCACTGCGACCACTGTCTTTGCTCTGAACAGGTTAAGGCATTGCAGCAGTGACTGTGCCAGTGAGAGATACTCCACCACATAACAAGAAATAAGATGTCCTGTGGTGGGGAAAGCTTGCTCCCACTTGACCCATAGCCCCAGATGGCTGAGGTGCCACAGCACCAGGTTCCTGTGTTCGCACAACTGCTCTCAAGAGTGGACCAGAATGAGCCAGTCATTGAGGTAGTTGAGGATTGGAATGCCCTTCCCTTAGCGGCCCAAGAGCCAACGGGATGGGCTAGGGAGCACTAGCCAGGTCCCCAGACTCAGGGGGTGACAGACGTGCTTGAGTGGTGCCAGGTAGGCATGAGTTGGCCCGCAACACCTTTGCCTAATGTTCATTGGCTCTTTCCTCTTGGGCCAATGTTCATTGGTGTGTTTTTCTACTACTCGAAGGTGATAGGGCTCTCAAGCGAGACCCCATACATCAGTATGTTGACTGAAAGGGAATATTTATTTACAAAATGTAAATCTAAAAGCAAAATAGTGTGAAAACACTACAGTACAATAACTAATAAGATATTCAGTGCTGCTTTAAAACAATGCACTGATCTAAAAAGCATATAAACAAAATAATATAAATAATGTGCCAAAAACACAAAAGAACTTATATTTGGATGTCTATGGTGTTTGATTAAATATAATAGTTAACATTTAAAGTTTAGGCCTATGTATACTATGTATAAACAATATGTAGAACAGATAGCCAAATCTGCACACACACATACTGGTATTTGCATTTCTATGGACTTAATGGTTTTATACTGACCTAATTATATTTTCTTTTCTCTAAACGTAACCCTCAAAGTAACCTTTTTGCATGATTAAATTTGTATTAAAAGAAGATTTAGTTAGCACTTTAAATTGCAAGGACAGTGCAGTTGTCCTCAGAATGCAGCAAATGTCAGATTTTCCTGTTGTAAGGCCTTATAATGTAGGTCAAACCAACAGACACACATGCAGGACCCACTTAGTCAAAGTTATGTGGGAGTCTTTGGATCTTGTTCTAGCTTGCACAACTTCTCACTAAGGGTGACTCAGATGAGTGCAGTAAATATTTGTGCACTGTGTGTGTGTGTGTGTGTGTGTGTGTGTGAATCCTCTCTAAAACACTGATTTGGCCAGCATAAGTTTATCACACTACTGGGTGGGACAGAAGATGAAGGAAGACACAATGACACAAAGAAAGTAATGATGTTTAATTTACAGGGACACATAGATGCCTGTATTCAGATCAGTACTACATACAAAAGTTAAAAGTAAAGGTGTGTTTCCAAGTGAAACAGGGTATTTAATAAACACAATATGTAGGACAGCACGTGATTAATGCATGGAGAAATGGATGGTGAAAAGTGGTCTCCACATGACAGGAGGTTTGGTGATGTAAGCCGAGGCATGGTGATGTAAGCCGATTCAAAAAGTCGTTTTAACAACAGAGCATACAATTACAGTAAGATTACAATTTTTTTTTCTTTTTAAAATAATGTGTACCAATAAGTAAGATAAAAAGTAAAGTGGTTTAAAAGTAAACAGGGTTCTCTTTTAAGGGAACTTGCTCTGTGTTCTATGAGACAATGGAGAATGCCTCAGGTAAGTGTCTGAAGCATGTGTGATACTAGTCCAATTGTGACTGGTGTTGAATCATGACATAGCGTGTGACACAGGCGCTATATGTGTGTGTCTGTTTAAGAAAAAGAAAGAAAGTGGAGTGGAGCATTCACAGGCAGCTATCTAACAATGAGTTGTGTAGGTCATGAAAGAATGGTTATGGGATTATGGAGGCTTTAGCTGGTTACCTCTCGCCCAAAGTACTGCTGTACTACATCTGCCTTGGTGGGCAAAGCTTATATGGCGTGGGTCATGCTGATGCTGGTCTGCACACTTTGGCCATCTTGCAAGCATACCAGGCCAACCTCCCAAAAGAACTCATTGAAGTCAAGGGGGTCAAACCTGTCAATATTAAAGAGCTTTGTCAGGCTGTAGTCCACTAAGGAGACGGCCCATGCCTTTGGTCGCTCCATTGCAGCAATAGTGGCGACGGAAAGATATTTGGGCTGAACCTGTTGGGCATGTGGGAAAGAGACCAATTGATTCTCCTTGATGTCCCGCTCTCGCCCTCTGGGCTTTTCAGTGATTCCGTAAACAGTGGTCCAGAGGTTTTAGGAGGTAAAGGAGCAGTCAGCCTAAAAGATTTCTAACTTGCCACTCTCAAGCTCATGAGACCGATGCCAGGTTAGCAGCCCTAGACATCAACAAGCTCCTCTTACAGACAACAACAGCAGGAGAACATTGCTAACAGGGCTTCCCCAAAGTAGGCTTGGGGCAGAGCAGAAAATGGATCTGAGGACTATTATTCTTTTGAAGAAGGCTTTGGTAAAGAGAACCTGATGCCAGCTGCAGGCCCTTAAGGGCAGGGAAGTGGTCGAGATCTACTCCTCCACAGAGTTCTTCAAAAAATGTATGTTTGCATCCCACTGCTCGGTTCGCTTCGGAACACATCCTTTTTTGACAGACACACTCTGTAGTTTCCACCTGAAGAGCTTGCTGCCTTCCGGGATTTCAGTTAGCATAGCGAAAGTTGACTTTGATTATACCCTGGTGGTGCTTCACTTCAGGTTTTCGTAGTTGAACCAAACAGGACACTCAAGCTTGGCCTCGAGAGGCTAATTCGTCTAGCAGGTTTTCGGAGGCATGGAAAAGTCTTTTTAATATTTCTCAGTGATTCATGCACACTGTAGAGAAAGACTACAGGCTACAATTTGGGTCTCACCCTCTGAAGTTCAAGAGAGTGGCTTGTAGTATTCTAGACCTGGAGCAGAGTCAGGTCTAGTGCACTCCCTCCTGATAAAGGATGCCATAGAATGTATTTCTCCCCCAGAGTGGGAGTCTAGGTTCTACAGCCGGTACTTCATAGTTTCAAAGAAGGATGGTGGGTTGCGTCCCATTTTGGATCTGCGGCAATAGAACCATTCTCTGAGAAGATTTAGGTTCAAGATGCTGACTATTACTATAAGGGGTAAACCAAATCAGATCTGAGGAGTGGTGCATCCAGTGTGATACCTTTTGGCCTCCTGCACGTGAGACCCCTGGAGTGGTGGCTATATAAACCAAGGGATTTTTCCTGAGGGGAAATCAATTCTGTGTGATCACTGTAACGGGCAGAAGCCTTCCTTCCTTGCTCATATGGAAGAAGCCTTGGTTTCTGTCCTAGGGAGCAATGTTGGGGGCATCATGTCCCCAAACTCTCTTCGCAGATTGGCACACTCTTCGCAGCGGGCTCTCTGTGAAAGATTCCTATCACAATATATCAAAACTGTGGGTTTGGCCCCTGAACTTCAGTCCTGGAGTTCCTGCAAAAATGCTTTTCTGGTGTCCTTACCACATCCACACTTGCAATGATACAATGAGACAATGCAATGATAGTGGCTTTCCATGCTCTATTAAGTGAAATACAGTTGGGCAGGCACTATTTCCTAGTATGTTTCCCTCCTGGAGTCTTAAGGATGACACTTGCGGATCAAGCCCCAGCCATGGATCTGGCTGTGGTTCTGCTGTGTGGACCTTCTGTGTATGCCGGAGTCTGAGGTGCTGTCATCCTAAACTGTGCCTGGTATAGCTTCACTCTGGGACAGACATTTGTGGGCATTGGGTAAATGGTTTCACAAAGTATTGTCATGCAACAGCGCGAGTTCCCTCTAAAGGGAATGTCTCAGGTTACAACTGTAATCCTTGCATCCCTTTCTCACGTCCATATACCTAAGAGTGACTTCTTTTGGTCAATCAAAGGCTAAAGCTATTATGTTCGGCATCCATTCGTAGCTTCTGTGTCACAATGCAACACCAATCAGAATTGGACTATGTTCACACATGCTTCAGATGCTTACATGCTGAGGGCATTCCCCAAAGTGTCTCAGAGAACAAGGGTTACAGCCATAAGCCAAGACATTTTTGGGGGGTGGTGTACTGCAAAAATAAAGAAATATGATGATAGGAGACTTGGCCAGAACAGGCTCTTTATAAGTTCAGGTTCAGTTGAAAGTCACTTCTTACAGAATAATGAATACAGCAGGAATTTGAATGAGAATGTCAGAAAGAGGAAAGTAAAGAAATAAATAAATATTACAAATAATAAATTTGGTTCTGGATGACACAGAGTCTTGATGGGCATCATATATTTGTTGTACCATATCAAGAGTCAAAACAATAAAATAATCCCAAATGTTGTAAGTGAAACTTCAAGTTTCAACACAATTTTTCTAATAAGATTCTGGCTAAAGTTTGCAAATTAAAAGAAAAACTGAAACTCTGAGTTAGGAGAAAGAGAGAAGTAGGACCATTTTTTTATATAAATAGCTGAACATAGTCTAGAAAAGTCAGCAACCATTGATTTTATGACCCTTCTTGGTGTCATCATATAATAGAATACTTTTATTATTTATTTAAAGATCAGATGTCTGATAATAAAGGAGGTTAAGGTCAGAAAATGGTTTAGAAAATGAAGATTAATTTTATTTAATGTGTCTGATTCCCAAGCCCTTGGTACTTTTTCTGCACATTTTTGAGTTAAATTAAATTCTAAATGAAACAGTAATTTCCTTCAATTATAATAAGTGTTAAAACTGCACTGAATTGAGGTTTTAGTATCCAGTGATATCAGTAAGGGGTTAAGTTTGGAGCACAGCTGATCCGGAGGCAGTGAAGATAGGAAGGGTTAACTCTGGAACTAGAGGAGAGCTGGGCAGAATTCCAGCTCCACTCATGAAGCAGAGGCTTCCAGTCAGTGTGCCAGGGACAGCCCAGTGAGTCACGGAGCATGAGTCCTACAGAGAGAGAGACAAAGAGTTTCAAGACACTAATGACAATAACACACAGGCTATGAAGGAGGCAGAAAATAATATTTTAAACATGATTAAAATGCACTTTTATGCAGAGAAACTTTTTTATACTTGGTTTATACCTGGTTTATAAAAATTAAATCATTAATACAGTACATAGCTGTCTGTCATTTCTATCTGTTGCTTTCTCTCATATACACACTCAAACACACAGACATCTGTCAATGTTTAAGATTATTTTCCCACCCAAATGTGTGAAAAAGTCAGTCTGTTTGAAACGTTGTAAATATTAAGAAAACATCCAGTTAATCTCAGTCTAGTATCTTTTCAGATGTTTTGAAATAACCGTTTTTTATTTCCAGGAGTTTACTTGCGTTTCCTGCAGAACATGTCTCCAGCAGAGGGAGATGAAGTGTTCCTGTCTGGGCCGACATGTGTGTACATGTGTGTTTGTTTAGAGGTTAGCCTAGTTTCCCCAATCATACTAGTGCTTCATAGCGACGTGACCAAGTTACTTCAGTATGCAGATGCCATTGCACAAATACATAGAAACTCACTCTCAGCAGTATAATATTGAAAATAATCACACACACACACACACACACACACAAAAGACTGACTGTCTGCTTAGTCACGTTTTCAACAGGCAGGACACAAACTGCTTCAGCAAATACTTACATAACCTTTTTAAACTGCCTTCATTTGACCATTGACCATTCGGTAAAGACGCTGCAAAATTAGCTATAACATTCTTTAGCTCTCTTAACTCTATAACCAACGAACACATTTACTATGACAATCAATTTAATATTCCTTTAAACAATCTTTCCGTCATTTTGCTATTTTTAGTTATTAAAATGGTGGCTAATAACAAGTTAGCACAGTTTTAGCATAAAAATTACCAGCGGTAACAAAAATATTGAATTGGAAACTAGAGTTCTACTATTTTTTGAGCAGTCTACACAAACGTATAATTTTTCACAGTGAATCAAAGAAAGAGCGAGAGATGTTGGTTTGTGTGTTGTTTGGTCAGTTTTTCACTTCCATGTGTTGCAACTATAAGAAGTCTTACAGTTATTGTCATGTTGTTAGTTAGGAATAATATTATGTTTTTAAATTTGTGATAGTTATAGATATAGGGAGTGTAGAGTGTTGAAGGGGTTAAGTGTGTGTCTGTGCAAAAAGGCGAGGGAGTCGACATCCTGGCAAGCGGCAGTTTACACAGATGGAGCTGGTCTCTGAATAAACCACAAAAATTCCTCTCCCTGTCCAAGTTAGCACTTCTCCCAAAGAGGACATGATCCTTGTCTCCTTGTTCTCTTTTGCTCTGACTACACAAAACACAAGCAGCAGACCAAGTGAGCCGATTCTCAATGTTGCCTGTACATCGGCCCCTTTACATAGCCACAAGTGCCTGAAAACAGAACCAGAGATGTTAAGCATCGAAAAGACACAGTTTCGCAGAGGATCCTACTTAAAGGTTTAAAAATCCAACTAAAAGGGACATTCTCAGAATATTGACTCACATTCTTTAAAAGTTCTCTCAAAGATGTCAACAAACGTTTCTGCAGTATTTACAAGCCATTGTTATGTATCATTAGTCAACGTTCTAAAAATGTTGGCATAAAAATGTTTTTGTTAAATTGTTGATGGAACATTTTAGCATAACAATATGAAAGGTCGGCACACCCCAAAAATATAGTCTCCTTATTAGACATTATAAAAATAACAGAATATTAAAAAAGTTTAAAACAAAGCAAGAACTATTATGTTCTGTTTTTGCCTTTGTTTCCCATGTATTCTATTCCAGTGTTGATTATTACTTTCATTAGTTCCTAGTTTGTTCCTGTGGTTACACATTGAGTTGTCTTTAGTTGTGATTGAGTTTCCCTTGTGTTTATATAGTCCCTGGTTTTGTTTAGTTCTTTGTCAGTACTAGTTTTGGCTGGTGTGTTATAGAGGACTTCTGCTGTCCTGAGTTTGTTATTAAAAGTATATCTTGAGATTATCCCCATGTTTTATTGGATTACTTACACAGTGCTGCGACAAAAGGACCAACCTAAAACTGTGATTAAAATGGATTTGGTACCTGTATGCCTACTTCTGCTCACCCAGTATAATTGCTCTTGTATAATTGGACCATACCTGTACGTTTCTGGACCTTGCAAATCAGACCCACTATCATGTCAGTTTTTAATCTCATTTTTTCTATGTTGGATCAGTTGTAAAAAAAACCCTCTTTCATTTATGGTGCTTGAGGAAGATTTATTGGCTTTGTGGAGCTGGTGCTTTCTACATGTGGGTCTCCTTCCCCTGTGGTGGAGGACTTCAATGACAACATGCCAGCCACAGAGCCAATGCCCATCCTTTTCCATATTGCACCTCACAGAAACCAAGAACTAGAGCCCACTGCAGACCAAGAGCAAGAGCCCATGCCCCATCCTGGAGCCTGAATATGTTATAGAGTCTGACCAAGTGTGTGAGCCGGTTCTCATGTCTGTGCCTGTGGGAGTTAGCACCCATCATAGAGCCAGTTGAGGACTGGCTCCTGTGAGTCTTTGGGATGACCCTGGCTGGCCCTGCAGCCTGCCCACCCCATTACTCCTGGACTTTACCGGTCATACCCAGCTCCCCTGTCATCACCATGGTCACTCAAACCTGCAGTCGTTGATGGCACCCTGGTCTGTTGGATCCTTGGAACTACTTGGGTCTCTGCCTCTACCAGCTCTGCATCTGTCAGTTGGCCCTTAGACTTCACTGAGATGCCCCACAAGATCTCTGCCTTGCCTTATCCTTTCACCCTGGTCTTGGCCTTTTAGTCCTTAGTTTGTTGAGTTATCCTTAATTCTGTGTGTACTTCCTGGTTTTGTTCAGGGTTTTTTTTGTAACCATTTTGCCATTCTTGTGAACAGTGACTTCAGGGTGATAAGTAGTGTGGTACTTCACCAATTATTCAGATATTAGACGCTTAATGTTAATCGCACTGAAAGGATACTACATAAATATACAGCTTAACCTTGAAACTCATGACAGGTTTTTTGGAACATTGATTATCACTAAAACTTATTTCTCTATATGTGAAGCAGTATATCTTTATTTGAAGTAGGATTTCAGACAAATCACATTTTACTGTAGTAGGAGTCAAACTAACGCAAACAGAACCATCAGAAGATGCATACCAAAATATATTGCTTTACACCTGGTTACACGATGTGTCACCACTAAACTTTGTTTATCATAACTTAGATACAATGTATGGCTCAAAATGAGACCAGACACCAGAGTGCAGTTTGGAAAATTGTCAGGGGCCACCCATTGATTTTGGAAAAGATGGATTTGTGATCACACACTGCATACTGAAACCTGGATTAGTTTGACTACTGTGTGTTGTTAAATTTAAGAGGTGCCACAGGGCTGTAAAGACAGCAGGGAAAAACAGAAAAGGTTGAGTGTATGTGACAGAGAGAGAGACTGTTTGTGCTGGGCTACTAATGAACCACTGACATCATTACAGACTCGGGGATGTCTAGAGATGGAAAGAGGTTAAGTGAGTCAGTTAAGAGAGAGAGGGAGAGAGAGAGAAAGATGAGGGTGGAGAACAGGGGACAAGAGGTAAAAAGTGTATTTAGAGCAAATCACATTATGAACATGAGAGCTAGCAGAGAACAAATAATTTAAAATTATAATAAAAAAAGTTCTAAAAACCTATCGTTGCTGATTTGACTTATTTAAGCCTGACTATTGGTGTCTTAGAGGGAATTTGAAATGAACAACACCACAATAAAAAAATCAATTTACAGCAAAGAAATTACAGCACTGACTGTGAGACGTTGTTGTGACAATACACTGCAATACACTGTGTAAAGTATTCAGATGGACTTTAATCAGAAATCAGAAAGAATAAAGTTTTAATGTTTCATGCTATTTAAATTTCAAATAAAGTTATCTTGTTTGGGCCTATCATATACATTATTTTTATATATGTTAAGGGATTTAAAAACCTTTAAACATTTGACAGTGAATAAGAGTCACAAGAGTCAGAAAAATGCATATGTGAAAAATAAGAGTGAGAGAGACAGAGAGAGAGGGAGGGGTTGGCAGGATGAATATCTGTACAAGAGCCAGATGCCTGTGGTGTCACTGAGAGCGCATTAACTCACACTGATATATCATTACACACAAACACACACACACAAGCTCTCAAAGACTTTTACCTTATGCACATCTCTTTATAACACTGATTTGAAAAGACAGTATAATAGTTTAACTTGTACGACTAAACACCATTCTAAAGTTTTTAGTCAAATTTACAGTTAAGTATGTTGTTCTGCCATTAAATGATTTAATTACATATCGACTTCTTTGCACTGTAGGTTGTTTCTGTTTAAGTCATGTTCTGTTTGTATATGACAGAAACTATATGCTCTGATTGCACTGTGGCAAGATATGGACAAATCACATTCGTTCTCTGGACCCTCTCTTTACACCACTGTTTTGATGCACAACAGCATGTCTATTAGAGTTAATTAGTTAAACAATCTTAAGCACCTTTAAATCAGTAAGCTTTTGGACAAACAGGCTAGGTCAGAGTTTCCTCCCAACAACAACAACTACTTCTGGAAGAAAAACTCTAACAACATATTTGAGGTCCCTTACACAGTCAGCAATTGATTCTTCAGTATTGAGAATGCTATGACAACCTTCAACACCAAAACCTGTATCTGCTTCATCCCCAGATCATCACAGACTGATTACATCAGTATTGAGAACAAAGATGGGTGCTACTCTTCTCTTGGTAAAACAGGTGGCAAACAGGTGGTCTACCTTAATAGGTACGGTTGTGTGTACCATGGCATCGTTCAGCATGAGCTCAATCATGCCCTGGGCTTCTTCCACGAGCAACCCAGGAGCGACCATGACCAGTATGTCAAGATCAACTGGGAGTACATCTCTCCTAATATGGCCTACAACTTCCAAAAACAGAACAACCAACAATCAAAACATTCCATATGATTACGGGTCCGTTATGCACTATGGAAGAATGACTTTCTCCACTGAGTCCTGGAAGGAAACCATCACCCCCATTCCTGATCCAACAGTGGAAATCGGTCAGAGGCAGGAAATGTTTAAAACTGACATCCTGAGGATCAACAAGCTGTATGGATGCTGATGCTAATGTACATCTGGTATTACTGATAAATGGATTTAATTAATATGTTGACTGTAGATAGATATTGAACTGAGGTGATTTTCTCTGTCTTTTGCTGATACTAATTCTGATATGTGTGTTTGTGTCAGTAAAATGAAGCTAATTAAAAATACAAAAAATTATAAAAAAAATTCTGAAATAAAACCATGTCAGTGTACTTTGGAGAAGGTCACCAGATAACTTTTGCATATTGAGAATTGGATTTAAGAATTAATGTTTGCTGCAATGCTGAGCTAAGAAGTAAGATTTTACCAGATTCTTTTTAAGAAAAAGTGCCATAAAATGTCACTTGAGCTCAGACTTTTTTAAAACTAAAACAAAATTCACAAAATGGTAAAAATTCACAACTATGCAATTCAGGTCAGTTTTGAAGGAGGCAAATGTTTAAATCTGGTTGTTGATTACAAAAAACACATTTAACACATTTGTTAAAACGTAATCTTCATGGCATCAGACAACAGAAACCCACTTTGGCCAGGAGTCTAAGATATCAAATAGGAATATCTCACAAACTTTGGATGAAGTGCAACTAAATCATTTAACAAGAAATGCATTAATTTGGGGTTCATACATTGTGTAACTGTGACCACAGACAAATATGTGACTGAGCTAAAAAAGAAAACAAGACTTAATTTAGCAATGCAGAGAATGGCATGCAGCAAATGGCATGATCAGGAACTAAATTGCAGATTAATGATCAGCAATTGAAATTAGAGGTTTTTAGTGTATCCGATCTCACAGTAGAGGAAGTCATTGATATCTGAAAAGCAGCTGAGACAGCCAAAACACAGGTGCAGGCCACCAGAAATCAAAGCAAAGATGTGCAGGCCACGCAAAAGAAATCCAGGCATACAAAGCAAAACAAGAAACCTGAAAAAACAGCAAGTCAACAAAATTAGAATGTAAACAGATACAGAAAATGGGGAATATCTCATGCAAACTTGTACAGAGCGTGAGAGGCAATACATTTAATATGTGCAGATAAACAAAAAATTATGTCAATTTTCACCAGTCCAGCAGCATAACCAGTGCAAAAAGAGAAAATGTTTACATTAACAGCTGTTTAGTTTTCTGAACATTGATATCATCAATAATAATTAGGACAAATTGGAAATGGTCTGCCAACTATGAGCTAATGTATGGAGCTGACATACAGCTGCCATTCCTCAACTCCTTTTCTTTTCTACTAAAATTAACAGTACCCTTATTATGGTCCAGTCACCCCTAAGGTTAAGAAATGATGGTGATGCTACATGGCTTGCCCCTTGAAGAGTCTGAATAAGCAACCATTGGGTTATTAGACCTGAACTTTAGCCATGAGATTGTAACCAGGTGCAACCCATAGTTGAACAATACCTACAAAAAAACAGCTAAACAGTGTTACCTACTGTAGCCATGACAGCCGTTAAACAAGTAAAAAGCATCAAGTCCTGACAAGCTTAAAAAATGGAGTCTAACTAGTTTATCATCTGTAGGCAATTAATGTTTATGTCACAGAAACCCCACATTTAGCAGGCTCAGACTTCTCTGCTAACTTCAGGTAGGCTCTCCTGGACACTGGAGGTATGATTATCTTGGCCTCTCCATCATTTATGAGTTAGTTTTCCAGTCACCTCTGTCCATTGGTAACAGTACTATATGAAAGATCAATGCCAGTTTAGAAGTACTAAGTGTCTGGGTTTTAAATCTAAATCAGTACTGAGGGTCCATACAAGGACTGGATAAATTAAACACTGTAACATCACTGCAAGGTGCTCCTTCTCATGGAGAAGGCTGATATAGTAAAGTACATCATACTTTTCTTTTATTTCAAAAAGAAACCCAAAAGATACCTGTACTAAGTGAGATAAAGAGTGTGGTCATGTTTCAAACCACTGAGTGGTGAAAAAAGATTAACAGCCACCAGTTTGTATGTGTATACGTGTATATGTACCAGTGTATATGGACAAGAACTTGTCGAATACATCTAGACATCTAGCAGGCAAGGCACTGGAGAAGTGGGTGTAGACCACATCTCATTGTACCCTTGGCAAAACCCTTAACCTCAGGTTGCTAAAAGAAGAAAGTTTCTGTAGTTAAATCATACTGTTAGATCATGGTTGCTTTAGCTTGTCTGTTAAATGAAGGATAACCAGCATAACAGGTGTGTTCCAAACGCTCAGAGCCATGATTTGATAAAGAAATTTAACAACAGAGGCCTGATCATGTCATAAAACCTGTCCCGACCTCATATGACTTGTAAATAATAAGCAAAAAAGTCCATAATTAAAGTTAAAACAGACTTTTTGATGATCCCATTTTGTTGAATATAAAGAACTACACTGAATCATGCATATTTCTACTATTTGATATGTCTAACCATTTCATCCGTGGGTTTTTATAATCCATGGCCAAAGCGTGAAGGAGTAGAAACAGTTTCTAAAATAAAATCCACTGTTGCCGGGTATCGCCATCACAAAAACTTTAATAGACTCCAGGGCCAAAGCACATCCACTGCTGCACCATAAGCTTTTGATCTCTACCTGTAGCTGTCAAAATAACTGAGAATAGAAGAAGACATGAACTGGTTTAAAATTGTGTTGGCTCTGAGAGACTTGAGAATAATCTGATGTCATGGTCAACACATTTTGGAAATCAAGATGGTAATGAAAAGGTGGCGGCTGGAGGATAGAAGAGGAATGAAAAAAAATACATTTATGAATTTTGAAATGGAACGATTGTTTATGCTATTTTGTATGCTTTTGGTTAAAAAGTAGTGTTTAATATAATTGCTCTAACTTTCTATTTGTTTTATTTTCTGAACTGAGTTTAAAATGGGAAAAGTGTCATGTGAATTCCATAGTTTAAATTTAATTTCATGTAATTTAAATTTGTATTACATGGAAAAAACGAATTGTTCATTTATACTGTTGCATTGTTGTGTTCGAATATGACAGCTTTTTTTGGAAAAAAAATACAAACATGAGGTCCAGCAGTGGTCTGCTCCAGTTTCTCCTTTAAATTACACAATGGGTCAAATCTGGACCACCATCATTCATTCATTTAGTGATTTCACTCTCATTATTTCTATTTGCAACCGAGTATGGCCCATAGGTGACCCACATTCATTGGTTCTACTCAGTTGACAGTGTGCGGGCCAGATTTGGTCCAAACCAATTGGTTCTACCCAGTTTATAATGTGTGGGCCTAATGTGACCCACATCTATTAGTTCTTCTCGGTTTATAGTGTTACGGACAGATCTGGACCCAGAACTGAAGCACCACATCTGGGCCATAGGAATTGACTCATTGAGCATCCATTCGTTTTCTTCAGTTCAGTATTTGGGCCAGATCTGGGCTGAGGACCCAGGGTATACTTGGCCAGAACAACAGTACTTAGGTGGCCCACAAATAGGCCACAATTTTGGGCCAAATTTTGCTACCTGGGTATGCATAGATAAAGTTGTTTAGCTATTTTGAATCACTGAATATTTTCATTCTGCATTCATGTTCTCCAATGTTCTTCCGATCTAGATACAAATAATTTTGAGATGGCTGCAGATACACATACAGATACTGGCCCCACTGCACACCCTTAGTTAACATGTAGGTGCAATGTTACTTGTAGTCATCAGAATGTGCAAAGGGGACCATCAAAAAAAGTGTCACACTTTGCACATAACATTGTGTCTGGCTTTTTTTAACAGAAATTTAAAATACAGTTTTCATTAAATGTTTTTGTCTTTTGCAAAATGGTGACTTTTAAGTGAGTTTTTACCATAACTACACTGGAATTGTTACATAATACTTTTTCAGTATGTATGTGTAATATTTTCCACAACTTCAATCACACTCAAGTACACAAACTCATGTAGAACACAGGGGCACTGAAGAGATGCCACAGCTGTTATTTGTTATACTTAAATTCATTGTCAGAATTTACTCTCTCACTCTCTCTTTCTGTCTCTCTCTTGCTCACTCTTTTCTATTTCTCTTGTTTGATGTTATTGCACATCTACCCTCTTTCTGTCTATAATATCTCCAGAAGATATGTTGGTGTAGATATTCTATAAACTGTGGAAAGAAACAATCTCATATATGTGCACATGTAGTATTTTGAAAACAAACATGGATATATAACTTAAATGGAAAGCTGTGTGTGTGTGATTTAATATGAGGAGTTTTGGTGGTTTTGTAATTAGACACAAACAATAACCATGGCTCCTCAGTTAATGTAGATTGTAGCTAAAATCTGAATTTTGTGTAAATATGTTTTTTGAATTTTGTGTCAAATTATAGCTGAACTCACATTGAAATCCTCAATAATATTGACTTTTTAATGCAGACTTTTGACTGGCATTGCTGAGATTTCGTCTAAAACTCGAATTAAAACATATATGAAATATGTGGGTCTTTTTCTCAGGAAACGTATCTGAGACACATCAGACTTTTCCAAAAAGTTTTCATTTTCTCTCCATTTAATTTTGTTGTTTAGGAGAAATAATTGAGATATTAAAATAGATCTTATCTGTGATTTTTCTTTTATATTGGATAAAATGAATATATTTGGATTAAAAAAAAAGATTTTGGACTCCAACAATGGATCATCTGAACTCTTGATTGAAGGAGATCTGGTGTTTCCCAAAAACAGAAATGCTCTCTACAACTCTCTCTGCTTTAACAGCAACTGCTTCTGAAAAAAAAACTTAAAACATAGTTGACCTTACACAGTCAGCAGTGAATTCACCTATTATGACTGTTCAGTTATTGAGAACATCATGATGACCTTCAACACTAAAACCTGCATCCGCTTCATCCTCAGATCATCTCAGACCGATAACATCAGTATTGAAAACAAAGATGGGTGCTACTCTTCTCTTGGTAAAACAGGTGGCAGTTTTGTGTACCTTGGTATCATTCTATCATGAGCAAACCAGAAGTGACCATGACCAGTACATCAAGATCAACTGGGAGTACATCTCTCCTGATATGATCTACAACTTCCCAAAACAGAACACCAACAATCAAACCACTCCATATGACTACGGGTCCATCATGCACTATAGAAGAACAGCTTTATCCACTCAGCCTGGGAAAGGAACCATCACCCCATTCCTGATCCAACAGTGGTAATTGGAAATGTCTAAAACTGACATCCTGAGGATCAACAAGCTGTATGGATGCTGATGCTAATGTACATTACTATACATTAGCATCAGTGTTACTATATGTGTTACTATAGTTACTATATGTGTTACTATAGTTCATATGTAGACCTTAGGTAGATATTGGAATGAGGTGATGTTCTCTGTCTTTTGATGGTACTAATTCTGATATGTATGTTTGTGTGTATGGGAAAATGAAGCTAATTAAATTACAAGAGAAAGATAAAAATGTCTGAAATGTCATATATGATGTGTTAAGAGACTAGATGACATAATGCTAATATATTCAAAATCTTGACTACTAAATGACATAATACATCCACAGTCATAATTTCTCAAACTTCATAATTTCTTTAATATTTTAAAAAAGCATAGTGTATGTGTATGGCAGAATTTACTTTTTTATTGTATAGCAGAATTTGAGAACTACTGTTTGATTTAATGCTGTGCTCCAAATTATCTTGGAAAGTCTGAATTTCCAACTTGCTATTTGGAAAAATGCAATAGAATGCCTTTTGAAGTCAGACTTTCAGCTTCATCAATTTTAGTTTTGCAGTCCGAGCTTAAGACTTAATACAAACTATTTGTATGAACCCTGTTCAGACAGACAGTGTGTTAAGCATTGTTGCATATGGAAGCATTGCATTCCATGTGTTTAAAGGTGCTGGGTCGTTCAGTGTTTGATGTAATTGGAGGGAGATGTCATAAGGGAAGAAAGTGGGGTAAGGTTTAGGGAGGAAGGAGCCTGTCATGAGGTTTCTGGAGGTCTTGTCTAGACTGCGTAATGAAGGTGGTTTGAGGCTGATCCAGCCTGCAGAGCTGCCTTCCTGAAGAATTCTTCCACCTCAGTCAGGAACGGAGCCGACACCAGACATGGCTACTTTGAGGTAAACCAACATCTTTTCACTTAATCAATAAAGATTTATACTTTCATTTTCAATGTGTCCTAAAACATAAAGCATTCATGAACAGTGTGTGTTTTATTTATGAATGGTCATTACACAATGTAAATTACCCTTATATGGTGGATTAATTCTTAAGTATTTATGAGTTTTCTGTTGGGCGTGAGTACTCGCATAAATACCATCTGTTAGCAATTCTTGCCAGCCAGAGGTTCGACTGAGGTAAACCAGTACAGTAAAATGTATAACAAACAATATAGGCCCACCTGTGATGGAAGCCTGTTCTTTTTCCATGTGGTGGTCCATATTTATATTAAACTTTAGTTTTTTATAAGCTTTGAAATGACAAACAGAACACACAAACAATGTCATTTTCATTAGTTGCATTTAGCATAAATGTATATTTATGTAAAGTTTTAAATTTATTTACTGTAAATTTGTTAAAAATACAAAAACAGACGATTTGGGGTATAGCTTGATTGTGGTTTAACCAAAATAAATAATAAAAATTGCAGAGCTTTTAGCTTGGTAAAGTGCAGTTTTAACGTAGCTTTCCAAACACTAAATATATATCTTTTTTTTAAATCACCTTAAGATGTGTTGACAAAAGACTGTGAAAGGTGCTTTGGTACTTTGTAAATAGTTACAAAGTCACATTATGATGGACATATAGGCTCCCTCAGGGAATGATTATGGCCTCTTCAAGTAGCTTTAAGCCATATCTGAAATTTCGTGACGTGGACCTAATATTTTTCTTGAGAGACCTGCACAAAAAACATACTGTTTTTTCAAGAAACTACTATTCTATGTCTACGACATCTGACAACTTCAAGGGTGTGCAGTCACACAACAGAGCAGATACACACACAATCACTGTGTAAATACTTCACACAACAAATACCCTTAAGACTCTCCAGGGACGCATTCAGCAAGCACTTAGCAAAACAACACCATAAGGGAACAACAATAAGCAACTGACAGACATCAGCTACGCTGAAATAACGCAAATCATAGTTTGAGATTATTTTATTACACTATAATTTATGCTAACAAGAATTCAATGAACGTAGCCATTGCATAGCTTTTTTCACAGCTGATGTATTTTATATGTGGTCAGTAATGTAAAACTGTTCTTAGCTGTTGCCTCATAGTTGGACTGCCTCAACAGGCAATAACGTGTGGTATTCACAGTTACTGCCATGGCCATTAAGCGTATTTGGCAAAACATAGCTAGCAATGGAATTTAATGACTTAATGAGCTGTAGTTTGCATAAGTGTGTTGGTTTAAAATTTGCATTCAGGGTATTTTTATTTTTTGGCTAAAATCTCATTCTCTGTCAACATTAAATACTTTATAGATAAGACATTCCTGGAATTTACCATGAAAAATGACTTCATGGATAAAAGATGGAGCCAAGAGACATGCAGATTATAAATATTTAACAAATAATAAATGTTATATAATTTTTATATTATACATCTCTTGTGTAGATTATATGGTGAGCGGTACTTGTGAGGTAATGTGGGTAGTTATTAGCTTGAAGTTCTTAAGCATTAAGAGTTTCAGTCAAGTTATATTTTTGGGTCGGGGCTGACTACTGTGCTGACTACTGTTTATGTAGTCAGCCCATTAGGTTCTGAGACAGCAAATATACAAAATTCATGTAATGTAATTTGACAATTCTGTATCCCCTACTATCACCCAGTTATGACATTTGTTGTTCTCTCAATACACTTACTTGCTCTTCTTTATTCTAGCTATGTCTATGACTTGCTATGGCTATGGTTTTTCTATTACACATTTATAAATGCCAATGCAACACATATGCAAAACCTATTTGTACATAAGGCAAATTTTGTCATAACAAACCCTCAGAGCCAGAAGAAAGTGCCACAGTTGTTTTGAGAGCCCCACATGGAGTGAGATCAGCAGGGGTGTGATGTGAGAGAAGGAGGATTGTTAATCCATCCTGGTGTTAAACTAGCCCAGACTCCTACTAGTGTATCCACCAGAATCCACTAAGAGGCAATGGTTTTGTTTTTGTTGAGTTGTTGTTATCACAAAAAAGATGAGAAATGTGTCAGTGGTTTTTGGGTCCATACAATGGACCCTGTTTGGCTTTTTTTGTGTTCCTCCGAAGCAGTTAAAAAACAGATTAGATGAAATTGTTAATATTGACTGTACCATTTAGCCTGTATTAATGCTTATTGTTAAAAAACTGTAAATCTTACCAAATATAATACTCTTTCAGCCAGATTTGTGGTAACAGGCTTATACAGTTAAATTAAAAACCTCAGCAGTAGTCATTATATCCATCAATTACATACTTAATGCATATCCTTTGTACTTCATTTTCCTGCAGTAGCGCTAAAAAAGCCTGTCTTCATTTGTAGATGATAAAAGACAAAAACCCCAACATGACTAATCCTATGAACTTCAAATAATTGTAAGTAGCAAGGACCTGACGGCAAAACAAGTGTCTGATCTGTAGAATTAAACATTTCCCCAATACATTTTACGCAATTTTTTGTGCAGATTCCTCAAAATCTAATATGACCTAAGCTATCATTTGCACCAAGAAAAAAAGGCTAAAAACATTTAGACTTGTGCCTCCTAACTAAGTTGTAAACGCAAGACCGAAAGCTAACTGGAAGACCCCATTTATGAGGAACCTGTGCTTAGTGTCATATTGCTTCTTGACACAGTGTCTTGATTTTGTCTAGATTGCATTGCATCGTAACATGTCCCTATGCTTTTAACCCACCCATTTCTTATGTTGTACCATGTATGTCTGCATGTTTTGTAATTCCCTTACATATTTCCAAGATCTCATTCTTTCAGGTTGAATCTTTTTACCATCTTTTACCTGTTCAAGGGAATACCTGAAAAGAGCTGTTTATTGCTTTTCACATTTATCTTAATGGTGGGTGCACAGGATATAACCAGATTGCTACCAGGGTAGACTGAATTCTGAGCATTTATTAAAATAATCAGTAGTTCAAGCCTTCTAGACCCAGTCTGATTCTTTCCTGTATAGTACAACTAGTCAAACTAGAATGCAAATGATCTCATTTAAGTGTGCTATAGTGAGGTCAGTCCAGACTGGCATTGCCAAAGCACCAGGCCTGGTCTAAATTGGCCCAGAAATAAGGTGTAAGGAAGGAGTGTTGCCCATTCCAAAGAATGACACCATGGAGTTGGCAGCGTAGGTGAGCGAGCAAATATCATATTGAGGTTGTGAGCATACGACAGAGCGTGACCACACATGTATGCCTACATAAATGCCCATAAATATAACACTCACACATGCAAGTAAACATACACAGTGTATTTGATGTAGAAAAATACCAGGAAGGGGCTATAATACATCCATCCTACAAGGAACTTGGAAATAAATAGCTCTTTTTCTCCACATCTACAGTGTTTAAATTACATGACCACACTTAAACATCAACTGGCATCTACGACACCAGCCTGCAGTGTTTTTGACTGATCTGTTTTGAGCTTTGTACTCTGAGTCAATTGTTTGCCTTCTGGACTCTAGAACAGAATGAGGTTATTACAGTTAAATAACACTGAACCCAAATGAAATTTCCTAAAAAACAAAATTAAAACTAAAACAACAATTTCTGAAAACACTTTAACTAACCTAAAACATTATGTACCACTAAAAAGTAATTGAAACATAAATATTTATGAGTAAAAATATTTAAAAGTAAAAATATAAGTATAAAATATTACAAAATATTTTCAGTCTTAATACTTTGATTTCAAACTAACAGAGGAATAGTTTATTTAAAAAAACAACAACAATGGCTGCATCTAAAAGCTGTAAAATGCTGCCCATGGAAGATGCATTCCAAGGTAGGAAGGCATCAAGGCATGTCTGAATCCAATGTTTGCTTCACTTCCTGTCTCCAGAGATACCTTCATCATGTTCTGAAGGCAGGTGTATCCTTTGCTGCCACACAATACTGTGCATGTGCATCTATAGGGAAAGTGATTGGTCGAGCAGGGACAAGCTCTAAAAATTAAAATGGCGTTTGAGAAAGTGCTCAGAGGACGTCATTGCCTGAGAGGGCAGTGAGGCAAGCCAGATGCCTAAGCTTTCGGATACAGCCAATATACAAAGTCGTTCCCAGCCAGTGGCGAAGTACTGGACACCCCTGACATCATATTGACCACCCCGTGTGGCACCCCAAAAACAGTTTGGAGGAGTTGTGTTAGAAGCATTTTACAGGATTCATTTGCATTGAGTGGATCTGAGCAAAATAAAACATTGCTAAAACAATGATCTAGGTCCCAGGTTTGGTCCATGACTTTCAAGCACCAGTGTGCGCTTGGGACAGCAAGCAGGTTAATGCCAGCGCAGGGCACACACGACAGCACAATGCACCATTGTCCCCACTTTAGCTGGCATTAATCCAAAGCTTTAGAGAGAGGGCTGATAGTACAGACAGCATTTTTGGTGACTGAATAAAACACTTTGACAAACAATATGTAAAAACTTTCCTATGTAATCTCTCACAAACACTCACACACCTCTGAACCCCTGCTTGAGAAGTGTCCTTGGCTCACTGTTGTTTTTCACGGTGAATCCCGAAGTCCGCCCACACTGCCCACCATGCAGAGACCTTCTGTTCCGCCACAAGCTGGCCACTGCAGCACACACACACATAGACACAATCTGTTTCATAACCATACATATACCTTCTAACCTTCACATGCATTGACTGTTTTCCAACCTATATATGCTACAACGCAAACATGTACACATTGTCCTTTATAAAGTTTGTTTGTTTTTAAAATAATCACTCATGCAGGCTAGATTACTTCAACACACTCAAAAGAAATATGGAATAAAATGTGACTGGTCTAGTCCAGATTAACCAATCCATGTGATACCAGTGATGGTAAATTTAAATGGTAATCTGATATCATGAGTGTTATTTCCACTTGTTCATTTACCCACGAAGGAAGTGGGATGGGTTACTTTAAGGTTAATTGGTGGTCCTGCTGGTTGGACATTTCAATATTTGCAAATAAAATAAACTTAAAATTGTTTAGGTAAATGTGTTTTTTTTTTCATTTTGGATGTGTGTGTTTGGGGGTGGGTGGGGTGTAAGCTTTGCTGTCAAACCACAGATTCCACAATCTCATTCTTCTCCACCATCTTCTCCCTTCTCGATTTCCTCCTCATGTCTACATGCAGTCGGCGGCTGATATCCTGTTCTTACCGCAGTCAATGCTGCTCCATAACTCCACCCTGCCGACACACACATACATGCAAGATGACAATCTGGAAGTGAAAAAAGGAACTTCCTGCTCCTTCCTCTGAGCAGTGGCTTCAGTTGCTTATGTAAGTTTGTGTGTGTGTATGCTGTATTTTTATGACAGTTTGGTTATGGTTACCATGGAATAAAGTCATCCACTTAAACTAGTTAAAGCTGGCATTTACAGGCCATAGACTTGTTATCGTGTCCCCGAGCTGGCCAATACAGGTTCTGTTCTTGAAATGTATGTGCGCACCCTTTGCAGCTTTTTTTTTCCCTTGCAGATACCCTGTAGGGAAATCTCTACATCTCACTAGCCCTTAGCTATGATATTTCTGTTATACTCTTTATATTCTGTATTTCAGTTAAATTCTGAAATCACAAGCTAAACTATGTTCTCCACATAGATTTTACACCTCTATATCATTACTGTATATAAACAATTGACGCATTAATGTCCATTTTTTTCTCCTAAGAAATTGTAGGAGAAACATCTGATACAAAGTTGATACTTAACTGAGAACCTTCCATTTCTCCGCTGGTCCCCTTTACATTTTCAGCAGCAAAGACTCTTTCCATGTGCATAACCTCACGCTGTCTACAGTGGTATGGATGCCTGGCCGATAACACACTGTCTGACTTTTTTTACACTAGGAAAGCATACCACCTGTATAAAATAATTATGCAGTCATTGCCATAACCCTCTGTTGTAAACCCCTTTTTGCATGGTCATTCTTTCCAATGTCTGACATGAAAAAACACTCTCACCCCGAGTTATGGCAAAACTGCAGTGTAGTGTGTGAGAACACTCTTACACAAAAGTGCTGAACTCTTTTTCCACAGAAACAATGAACGAAGACTCAAAATTTCGTAACTCTCCTTAACCATTTCTTCCATGTCCATGTGAGTCAGCCAGAAAAGGGAAGCAACTAAAAACAGATGAGAAGATGAAGGATTCGAACTGTGAGAAGGAGAGATTGCGTGTGAGTATGTAGACAGACAGTTAGCAAATCACACACACATTTTACCCTAAGTTTTTATTTAATTAATGTGTAATGTTCTGTGTTGATAAATCAAAATCTTTAGACATATTTAGACAGATCTTTTGTGCATAGTATAAAAACATAAAATATATAAATCTATCTATGCATGTAGAACTTTATTATGATAGTATATATAGTGCTTATATTTTGAGAATTCTTAATGTGAGAAATAGATGGCCTTTTTGGGGGTTGGCCATTTTGAATTTTGTCGTAAAATACTTGCTAAAAACTCTTACGAACCCAATTGCAAATCTTTATGAAACTTGGTTCATCAGCCTCATTGTCTGATGGTACTTACAACATTGTCTGATGGTACTTTAACAAAAATTACGAAACTGCTTATAATTTTTGATTCATTTTCCTTATTGTCATAGACTGCCATATTGTCAAGACAATATGGAATTTTTAGGTTCCCAGGCTTATATCAAGCGCTACAATACCAAATTTGTCATCGGCAACCATACTTCCTGTCCACCATATTGAGTTCTTTTGAAAACCTACTTTTTGAACCTTGAACCAAGGTTGTTTGTCCGATCTGCACAAATTTGTGCATGCATCATCTAGAAACACTCTTGACAAAAAGTTATTAAAATCTTTTTGATAAATCCAATGGTTTTCGAGCAACGCATCAAATATTCAATGACAAGATACCAAAAAAGATCTCAGGTCTGTGTCTGTGTCAACAACGCTTTACTGAATTGACATAAAACTTGGCATGTGTCATTGTGATCACATCCTGACTGTCTCATAACAATCTGGTGATAGCGCCACCTGTTGGTCAAGAAATATAAATAATTTCATATTGCTGTACATGGTTTTATGTTTTTAAGTCTATTTTCCTACACCCATCACTGATGTCCACAAATATTTCTATTTGTGCTCTTAGTGGGCTTGATCCTGTAATTGCTGCTTGCATCTACATTTACAATTATTATTATTATTACAAGAAGTTTAAAAACATTAACCAAACAAATTTAAATCTACAAACAAAAACAGTGCATTGAAAGTGCATTTTTTTGTATTTTAAATGCAGTTTTTATGCCCTTAATTTATGAACAAATAATGGTTTTGTGAACCAGTTCAGACAATACATTGCACAGATCCAGCTAAAAATATAATAATAATTCACAAATCACACATTGCTAGTCAATTGTTTACCAAAAATGTCCTTACAAGACTCTTAAAAAACATGTTGATTCTCTATCGTGAATGTATGTCATTTCCAAGTGGGCAGAAATGATGTCTAACATATTGAGTGTATACGTCATCAATGTGCATGTACATGTGTATTAGCAGCATGGCAGGGATTCTGTGTGGCTAATGACGTACTAGATTGTGCTGGTAAAAGAGTTAATAAGGCATCCCACTGTCTGCTAATAAGACTTGTCTCCAGTGTCCTGCCAGAAACCAGGCCTGCCAGGATCCTTACAGAGATTAATCTTCAGGGCATAAACACACTGTCCTTCTGAAAGATCCACAAACACCATGCTGGTCAAAGTTGGTATATGCTAGTCCTGGTTTGGTGATGATGCCGGACCAGTGCAGCTGTGTTCATTACCGAAACTTGTTTTTCGTGAAGCACAGTGAGCACAGATGTCCTACTAATTAAGCTAATGATGTGAGGACACTTCCTCAGTCCTCTCAGCAGACTAGATCCACATGAATAACAGCCATTAACTGCAAAATGCAAAAACAATCATGTTAAATGTGTTCTGAGTAACAAACCACCAGCTGATTAGTCAAATCATGTTTTATAAGTGGAATAAAGTGTTTTCCATCTTCTACAGAATTATACATTCATGTACACAAGTCTGAGTATGTTGGTAACAGCAACAAACCAGTTTTTTTGTCATTGGTTGTGAGTATTGAGTGGATTAGTTAGTAGTTCTGACACCAAATGTGAATATGATAGTAGAATTAATATTGCATTGAATATATAGAATTTAAAATAATCTGATATGTATTTCTTATCATTGCTTGCTCTTAAATTTTTAAAGCTAATGTTTAAACACACACACACATTAGGTTTCTATGACCTTTTTCTAGACTTTCTATACACATAATGATTTTTAAACTGTACAAACTGTATATTATATCACCTAACCCCCACTCTAAATGAAAACATAACCCTCACAAAAACCTTTTTGCATTTTTACATTTTCAAAAAAGCTTCATTTAGTGTGTTTAATAATTTTCTTTCGGGGGAACGATGGCTGGTGGGTGTAGGTGTATGTGTGATTTTTACTGTCCCCACAATGAGAGAAAACCAATCAGTCCATATATGAAATGGTGTACAAACTGTGTACACAACTTTCAATTTTGGATTTTCAAAAAAGACCATCCTGTATGATTTGTAAGCTTGTTTCCCCATGGAGTCCTCACAAGCTCAAAATTTATTATGAGTTCTATATTCCTCGCTCCACTCCTTAGTCCATTTTCTTCCGTCTCCACATACACACTATTCCATTACAGAAAAACAGACCTTAAAAAAAAAAGTACAGTTGCGTTTTTCCCTTTTAATTTGTTCTTTTCCATTTTTTTTTATTTTCTTTTTTTCCCCATCTCCGTCATGGACCCGCTATATATGTACAAGAGTTTTTGGACTTTACCTATGATTCCACATGTGATGACCTCACCTTAATTGGGGTATTTTGGTGCGGGCTGGACGAACATTTCCGCTTTGTCATGCCACGCTCCAATCTGATGTGGACTCTGAGGAGTTACGTCAACCTCGCTCTATGGTTGACGGATTTAGAGTTCACTGTGGACGAAGCGGAGTCCAGCCCCGGGTCATCAAATGTGGTTGTCACCAACCCGGAATCCAGCCAGCCTCACCCCGTGAAGCGGAGCATCAGCCTGAGCCCACCGCAGACGGAGAGCCCGAGTTCGACGCGGCTAAGAGGTGGATCGCCCCGGAGCCAGAGCCTCATGAAATGTCCGACCAGGTGCGTGAGCCGGCTGCCTCTGACGCGACGGTGGATGTGCTTGTGGAATACGCGGGTAATTTGGAAGACCCTGCCCACGACACCACCACTGGGGGTGAGTACAAACTGGACTCTACTTGTCTATTAGATTTTCACTCTGAAATTCTCATTCCTCCAATTTCACAAGAACAGTCAATGTTGCATAAAATCCCACCCATCCTCCTACTCCCACCTCCTCTCATTCCTTTGTCTGTCTTCCCACCTCCGATGTTGCCGGAGCCTGTCAGCCCCTCTGCTCACCCTCAGCCCACCATCGGTGTCATAGGCTCGCTGCGGGTCTGCCTGTCTCCAGTTCCATCTACGACGAGGTTGGAGGATCCCTCGGCTCTCACTCCAGATGTCCATCTCCACCTCAGTCGCCGAAGCCTTCTGCTCCACCTTGGCCCTCGGGATCCCCAATGTCACCCTGGCTCATCAGGTCTCCGTCTCCACCTCGGGCTCTGCTGCCTTCTGCTCCGCCGGCGTCGGTTGGCCCCATGAGGTCATCGGCCTCCCCTCCACCATAGCTCCTCCTTCCATCGGCTCCACCTGGGTCAACTTCCTGGCTGCTTTCTGGGTACCATCTGGCTCCTCCTGTCCCAACTCCATCCTGTCTCTGCCCTGGCTCCTTCCTCCATTAACACCACCCTGGCTCCTCAAGTCTCCACCATGGCTCCTCCCTCCATCAACGCCACCCTGGTCTCCTGTCTACACTCCTCCCAAGCCCCACCCCCATCCCTCGGTTGTGTCTTCTACAGCGCAAGGACGCGCTGTCCGGGAGGGGGGAGTTCTGTAACAGTACCGGGACTCTTATTTTTTATTTTCCTGTTTTGTTTAGGTTTTTCCTTATTTGGTTTGCTTCCTTTTTTATTAGTAATTACAATGACCTGTGTTCCCCTTATTTTGACTCCTGTTTAAGTTCTCCCTTTTTACGGGGTACGGGGAACACAGGAGTTGTAGTCCAGACTGAATTTAGTACTCTTGCAACGGCTCCATCTGGTGGCTAGGAGGAGGTAGAGCGGCAGCCTCCCCTGTAACTTTAACATTAATAGATTTATTGTCTTGCGTAGCCAGACCTTTAGACTGACGAAAAAATGTCTGGACTCCATCACAGGTTTCATTGTCTAAGAACCACCCAAGAGACCATTTAACCAACATGTAAAGTAAACAATTACAATTCAATTTGTTCAGCTTCATGTTTTATTGTGAACTATTAAATAATGCAACACACACATCTTCTGAATATCCTTTACAATTCAACCAATCAGATGATGACTTTGAAACGCCTGAAGTGTTTCCAGTAAATGCATCACATGTTCAGCCAGTGGTCTCTGGGCATTACATCTGAGGCTGAGACTGATAGGTTCCAGCTGGTTTGCTAGATGATAAAGCCTTATTTGTTGGTCTAAAGTGTTGGGGTGACATATCCAATAATTTGCAAAGGTTGAAAGTGCGTAATTGTACAGTATTGCAATGCCATTCATTACAGAAATGATTACAATACAGTGTCATTTAAATCATTCAGTGTCATTCTGGGTCCACATTGAAAATCTGGGATTTAAAATCTAATTAAATCAAGGAAATTTGCAGCATTGAATCTTAGCTTTGGTCAAATACATTGCATTGTGGGTTAAATTTCATCAGGCAGGGTGCTGTAGAAATTTCAGAAGATTATACATGTTCATTTTGTTCTCATTCTAACTATTGGTCAAACAAAGTTATAAAATAATCTTTTGTGACTGTTCACCTTTGTACAGTAGTTCACAATCACAAAGTGCTGACGGCAGGGGAGATCATACTGAATAAAGCTAGTTAAATATATAAACTTACTATGACGTAAACCGTGAATAAGAGGTTGTAAATGCAGCAGTGTCTCTCCCCCTCTCTCTGGCTGAAGATGGCGTAATCAACAGTGAGCTGTAATTAGGGCATGCTTGTTATTTTAAGTTTAGAGAACACAGTAATTACCCCCACATTCTCACTCCTATAGACAGAGACAGGCAGGTTGAACGAAAGCAATTAAAGCAGATGAGGTGTGGATGGCTAGACGTAAGGATATCGCCGGATACGAATGTGATGATAAAAAGAGGCGCAATTTGAAAAAACTTTAATGAAGAAGCATGTCTTCACTGATTGTAAAAACGAATTCCTGATTGAAATGCAACAAACAAGAACAGGAATCATGGTTATAAAGGAAATTTTTATTATTAATAGATAAAAATTATATTTTTCAAGATTTAAAAATATTATGTTTATATTTTTCTTGCCCTTTATATGGACTGAAAGAGTTTGACTAACATTTACTTCATTTTTGATTTATTGAAACAAACTGCAAAAACACACAAAAAATAATATGCCACCCTGATAAAATTTACATTTACATTTACATTTAGTCATTTAGCTGACGCTTTTATCCAAAGCGACTTACAAATGAGGACAGGAAGCAACTTCGATTACAATAAGAGACAACAATGAATAAGTGCTATACACAGGGCTCAGGTTTTCCAACACAGTATAAGAAAGTTTTTTTTTTT